>SNQJ01S0114720.1:0-28090 GCA_010110895.2 Picea sitchensis
CTTGAATGTGTTGTGCCCCTGTGGCCTTTTGGTTAGCTTCACCCGAAAAATAGGTTGGCGGATCCCAATTGTCAGGAACGGTGAAGAGAAGGTGTTCCGAAGGATTCTAGATTGGTTCTTCCTGGAATATCTCCTCCACATAGGCCATGGGAGAGATCTAGGGCCTTCTGCGCTTTTGGGCTCTCTACATCTGAGCTATGGACAACACCCTTTCGAAATTCTGTTGCCTCTTTCAGTGAGCAGCGAAAGCATACCAGGTTGCGACTCTGGGAGGTCAGCCTCTTTCCCTCGGCATGAGGATGAGCAGAGCTATGACCAGGCTATCAACCCAGTGGCCATTTGTGCACCAGTGCTCAAAAAAATCAGACTTCGGCCTTTCGATTTCATAATGCATCATCTCTCGTTCCGGACCGTTGATAAACATGAGGGTTATCGTGACAAGCTTAGACATTATGGCTATTCCCCTAGTGCCTTGTGCGTCCGTCCTCCTCGCTCGCGCGAGAGGCCTCTTCACATGGGCCTGGTTGCTCGAGCTTACCCCCATCTTAATGGTGAGGAGATGGGGGTTGGTTTAAGAAGGGGGCTAGTGGCCTGTATTTAAGGCCCTTCCAGGCTCTCCACCGCGTGTCCAATATGCTCTATGTGGCACCCCATCCAGGGAAAAGATGGGTCTTGTTATGAGGGTTGGATTCCTCATTTCTCAGTTGGATCTGAGAACTACAAGATGGGTCTTGTATCAAAGAGTTGGATCTCTCATATTCAGTTGAAGTTGAAGATATTAAAAGATTGATTTTATTTGTATTCATTCAAGTTAAATAAATAAAAGAAAGATATTTTATCTACTTCATACAGTTTGTGTTACACATGTTTATGAATTATTAATTGAGATGCATATATCGTATTTAGTTAATTTAGTTAATCTATGAAAGTGTGAAAAGTAGCCAAAAGTTCCAAACATTGATTCACCCTCTTCCCCTCTCAGTGTCAGTGTGTGTTTCAACATAAAATTCTTATTTAAATCTAATCCCAGCTCAAAGGAAAAACATAGAGGAAGGAGTAAAATATTTGGCATTTTGTCACAAGCCAGACTACTACATAAAGGAGGATTGGGGGTGGCTAATTCACAAGGCGGATAAGAGGATTTCTACTTGGGTTTAAAAGACTTTGTCTAGAGGAGGAAGGATCATGTTTCTTGACTCAATCTTGGAAGGTATTCCAGTCTATTGGAATTCCATAGAAGTAATTCCCAAAGGAGTTCTAGAGAAAATCCATAAGTTGAGCTACCAGTATCTTTGGGTAGGCTATAACCTCCTTGAAGGAATACACCTTGCAAAGTGGGACTCGATAGTGGTCCCAAAGGAAATTGTTTGGTGGAGTCTCAAATACATATGCCCCTTTGCGAGAGTATTAGCCGTATTAGAGATAAAAAATGCACTGCCATTTTTTAAAGAATTATGCCTAATCTTGTAGGGAAAAATTGACTAGCTTCCCGAGCTCCAAATGCAGATTTGAAAGTACCATTGGAAATCTTAGGATTTTTAGATGTCGATCGACTATTCAAGCATGTAAAACAGACTCTCCATGACTGAGAAATTTGATTTTAAAAACTCTACGCTTTCACTAGCTAACTCGTCTTGAATTTTGCTAGTTAGCTGGTGAAAGCTCTGCTTTTCACCAGCTAAGGAGAGGATTTTTGGGTAAATTAGTTGGGTAAGTGCTCATGTACATGGGTTCTTCTCTATAGTTCTCTTCTACAGCTCTCCAGCTTATGAATTCTGAATGATCATCTATCTTACAATGATACAAGGGTGAGGGTGTCTATATCCATTTTCCCTCCTACTCTCTAAACTGTCTAATCTATGAATTCAAATCTACCTACTTTCATTAATTAAGTATAAATGCCTTTACATTCTATAGATGAGAGCAGGGCTCAAGATCTATTTACAACATCTGAGACACAAATGTAAGTACGCTTCCCCAGCTATCACATTAATATTTGCTTCATTAATTTTTTAAAACATTTCAAAAACGTGCGCTGGTGATTTTCCAGCTGTCTTCCGCCTTTTACGTTGCTTGCTTGGCTGGCTGCTTATGATGCTCCTGCATCATACTCCCTCGCTTGAAAATTTTCATGAACTCTTGTTCATGAGCTCTTGCATGGTCTGTCCATGCTTTTGAATTTTTGCTTCATCCTCCCAACTGGCATCTTCAACTAGATGTCCCTTCCATTTGACCAAGTATTCAAAATACTCTTTCCTCTTGGTCTGTTTGCTAACCCTTTTTTCAATTATGCTTTCCATATGCGGCTTTTCAGCTACAGGAATTTGTTCTGTCCATTGAATCTCTTTATGTTCCTTCTCTGCTCCTGCTTCTTCAGCTCTGTAAGGGTACAAATCTACAACATTGAATATCGGTGAGATTCTGATCCCATTGGGTAATTCAATCTCTTATGTGTTTGCCCCAAATTTCCTTGTGACCTTGCATGGTCCAATCTTTTTCATCTTCAGTTTTTTATATGTTCCCCTTGGGAACCTTTCCTTCCTCAGATGCGCAAGAATCAGATCACCAACTTCAAATTGAAGTTCTCGCCTGTGTTGATCTGCTCTCTGCTTGTATTATTGACTTGAACTCTGCAATCGCTCCTTGACTCGACTATGAAGCTCCTTCATCCCTTCTTCAAAGTCTTCTGCACTAGCACTCCTAAATTCAGCTTGCTCTGAATCTTTCAATTCAGAAACTCCCCTTGGATGCATTCCATATGCAATCTGGAATGGACTCTGCCCTATGCTTCTGTTAAGCAAATCATTATAAGCAAATTCCGCCTGTGGCAGAATGTGATCCCATTGACTGTGGTGTTCAGTCACTAAGCTCCTCAACAAATCTCCCAAGCTTTTGTTCACGACTTCTGTCTGCCCATCCATTTGAGGATGATATGCTGAGCTAAAAGACAAAATTGTCCCCAGCTTTTTCCATAAGGTCCTCCAGAAATGCCCTACGAACTTGGTATCTCGATCAGACACGATACTCCTTGGCAAGCCGTGAAGTCTGGCAACTTCCTTGAAAAACAGGTTCGCAATATGAGTTGTGTCACTGGTTTTCTGGCATGGTATGAAATGTGCCATTTTTTAAAATCTGTCGACTACCACAAAGATTGAATCATAGCCTCTCTGTGTTCTTGGCAGTCCCAATATAAAATCCATGCTCACTACGTCCCATGGCCTTTCTGGTATGGGTAATGGTTGATATAACCCTGTGTTCTGCCTTTTCCCTTTTGTGTGCTAACAAATCCTGCATATGTCCACAAATTTCTTAACATATGTCTTCATCCCTGGCCAAAAATAT
This sequence comes from Picea sitchensis, assembly GCA_010110895.2. Classification (NCBI taxonomy): domain Eukaryota; kingdom Viridiplantae; phylum Streptophyta; class Pinopsida; order Pinales; family Pinaceae; genus Picea; species Picea sitchensis. The sequence continues at coordinate 3,343 of SNQJ01S0114720.1, forward strand.
GATCCATTCAACTTTGATAATGTCTTATCATGACCGAAGTGTCCAGCCAATCCTCCACCGTGTTTTTCCTTCAACAGGTTCTCCCTCATGGAGCATTTTGGAATACATAGTTGATTGCCCCGGAATAATAACCCATCCTGGATCATATACTCAGTCCATTGGCTTCTGTCCCTGAGCACTAGATTCTCAGATGCTTCATATGCCTCCTTAAAATCTGGGTTATCCCTATACATTTCTTTGAGGTTATCAAAACCCAAAGTCTTGACTCTGAATTCCTGCATAAGCAAACATTTCCTGCTCAAAGCATCAACAACTTTGTTAGCAGTTCCATAAATATGCTTAATCACAAAAGTAAAATTCTGCATGAATTCAACCCATTTAGCATGTTTTTGGTTTAACTTCTCCTGTTGAGTCACGAATTGTAAAGCACGATTATCATTGTACAAAACAAACTCTTTAGGAACCAAATAATGTCTCCATTTCTTCAGTGCTTATATGACTACATAGAATTCTTTGTCATATGTTAAGTACTTGGTCTTCGTTTCATTTAGTTTCTCACTGAAATATGTGATCGACCTATCGTCCTGGCTCAAGACCGCTCTAATTGCAAATCCACTCGCGTCACACCTGACTTGGAATGTCTTGCGAAAATCCTGCAAAACCAGAATTGGTTGCTCCGTGATCTTCTTCTTCAGCAGGTTGAAGCTCTTCTCTGCTTCTTCTGTACAGTGAAAAGACTTGTGTCTTTTCTTCACCGTATCCATCATTGGTGCACTAATTCCACTGAAATTTCGAATGAATTTCTTGTAGAAACTTGCCAAACCATGGAAGCTTAGAACTTCAAACACACTCTTTGGTGATGGCCAATTCTTAATTGCATCTACCTTTTATGGATCCATATTCAACTCATTTGCAAAGATAACAAAACCCAAATAAATGAGTTATGTCCTCATAAATGACGATTTCTTTATATTTATCAACAATTTCTCTTGTTGTAATCTTCTCATTACTGCAACTAAATGCTTCAAGTGTTATGCTCTTGTTTTGTTGAAGATTAATATATCATCAAGATATACGATGACGAATTTCCCAATGAAATCCTTCAGTACTTCATTCATCAACCTCATGAAAGTACTGGGTGCATTCGTTAAGCCAAATGGCATGACAAGCCATTCATATAGCCCCTCATTTGTCTTGACTATTGTCTTCCATTCATCACCTTCTCTCATTCGAATTTGATGATACCCGCTTTTCAAATCAATCTTTGAAAAAAACTTTGCTCCACTCAAGCAATCCATCAATTCGTCCATCCTTAGTAATGGAAATTTGTATCTGATGGTAATATTATTGATTACCCTTGAGTCTGTACACATTCTCTAGCCTCCGTCTTTCTTTGGGCTAAGCATTGTTGGAACAGCGCATGGACTCAAGCTCTCTCGAATCAATCCTTTGTCCATTAAGTCCTGGACCTGTCTCTTGACTTCTTCATTTTCCTGCGGCATCAACCTGTAAGTGACTTTGTTCGGTAAACTGGCTCCAGGTATAAGATCGATATGATGGCTTATACTCCTGATAGGTGGTAACGAACGAGGTAGTTCGTCCACTACTATATAAGCAAATTCTCCCAACAATTCCTGGATTTCTTCTGGTAAATCATCTATTCTCGTACTGATCAAAACAATTTTGGGCTTCCTGACCACAATAAATTGTGTGTCTTCCTTCTTCTTAACCTCCTTAAGAAGTTCCTTCCCACTCATGAGAAGTACAGTGTTGCTCATCTCTGTTCTCACCTCTTAGTTTTTAATCGGCAGCAACATGTGCATCCTCCCATTTTTCTCCAGGGTGTATGTGTTCTTTCTCCCATCATGAACTACGTTTTTGTCATATTTCCATAGTCTACCCAGCAATAGATGACAAAAATCCATGGGAATGACATCACATAATATTTCATCTTTATATCCTCCTATTTTAAATTCAACTAAACATTGTTTGGTGACATTTACCTGAAGTCCTTTTTGTAGCCACGAAATTTTGTATGGGCTTGGATGTACAACAGTCTCCAACTCAAGCTTTTCTACCATCTCTGTAGATACGAGATTGTATGTGCTACCACTATCCACTATGACCTTGCATACCCTATCTTTGGTTTTGCAAGCAGTCCGAAACAGATTGTTTCTTTGGGCTGGGTTCTCTGCCTCCTTCTATGGCTTCAAGAGAAATTTCCTCATCATCAAAGATCTTCTTCCCTCAGTGTCTTCTGCCTCAACATTCCATCCTTGAGCTTCGGCAATGTGAGTTTCACCACCATCTTTTTTCTTATCTGGACACTCATAGGATTTATGTCCGATATTTCCATAGACAAAGCATTTTACTTCACCGCCTCCGCCTCTTCCTCTTCCTCTAGCTCGAGGAAAAGTATTTCTATCAGCATACTGCCCTCTCTGTGAGCTTCCTCCTCTCTCATGTTGAGTTTGAGGTTTCTTCCCCTCTTCTTTAGATTTTTGAGTTCTGTCTTGGGCAATTGTTTTGCCTCTAGCTTGACTTCTACCTCGGCGTCTTTGACCTTGCTTCCGGCTCAGCTTCTCTTCATCTTTTAGAGCTATCTTATAAGCATCTTCCACATTTCGAATGGTCATCATGCTCATCTCATCTTGAATGTCATACCACAGACCATTCATGTATCTGGGAACTTTTTCATCATCGCTTTCCCAATGACCTGCTCTGATGTTTATCTTGTAGAACTCTTTAGTGTATTCTTTCACTGACATCAGCTTCTGTCTCAAATTCTGCATCCTCCGAAACAGAGTGATTTGATAATCCCTGGGTATAAATTTGGCTTTCATCTTTGCAACCATTCTATCCTAGCTTTTGATTTTTTGCTTGCCCTTGCAGTGTCTGTCAGCCTGCAGTTCATCCCACCATAGTGTTGCATGCCCTTTAAGTCTAGTAATGGCATGTTTGACCTTCTTGTCTTCCTCGACATCCTCATAGTCGAAGTACTTGTCTAGAGCTCTAATCCAGTCTAGAAGCTCTTCAACATCTAGGTTTCCTTCATACACTGGAATGTCCATTTTTGCTTTGGCACTTATCCTTGCAATAGCCCTGAAAAGGCATTCATCTATAGCATCTTCGACTGCAACTTCTTCTCCTTCATTTCCAACTTCATTTTCACTTTCGGCCTCACTGATATCCCCAGCGTCCATTGTGAACCTATGTTTTGTCTCCATGGCATCAAGCCTGGCACATAACTCGCACATTTCTCTTTCTCTTGCTGGATCAGGCATTGGCATTGGCCTGTCTCTTCTTCTCAGTGGCATGGTTGTAAAATGTTCCCCTGTTCTCTCTGCTATAGAAAGAAAAGAACTTTTTCTGAGCTCTGATACCACATTGGCGCAATACCCCCTGCCTCAGCAGGTTCTGTGCGACCTCCCGGTCTTAGGATCATTCCAAATCTTCCCCTGAGTCAGATTGACTATTTGGCTTCCCCACAGGGAGTAAAACACACACACAAGGTGGATTCCACAACTGACCAACAAATATGATAGGGGCTTTTCTTTTCCTTTCACGATTTCGCAAATCCTATTGTCGATCCCCTTGTCTTTTCAACCTCCGAAACCTGAAACGTCAACGAGGGTTGACTTATTCAATGCATCGAACACACGCCTCTTGTTACCACCTATTTCATCTTTTCAAAACTTGAGTGATCGACTGACACTCATTCCTCTTCCCTTATGATTTTCCAGTTTCCGAAATTTCCCCTTTTGGCAAGATCGAAGGTCTTTCAGGATTTTCCCCGAAGCTTGACCACTCCCTTGACTTATGTCACATGTATCCTCCGATTAATGCTTAGGACCCACCTTTCGGCTTTTTCCTTTTCACGATTTCGAGAGTTGCGTTGACATGCAACTCTGTCTCTTGACTCCCGGAACCCGATTGGGCCCACGACTATTGTCCTTCAATGTTTCAGGAATTTTTCCTTTCACTCTTCGGGATTTTGTGACTTACGAGATCCACAGTAGAAAGGTTCCTAACCTCCTGAAGCTCCGATCTCCGAATTATCGAAACCTCGCCTCCAACGTGATCTACGGCTGAGATCCCCCACGATCCGACGACTCTAGATCTTTCAGCTTTTCGCGAACCGGGAGTTTGAAACTCTCGATTCCAAATATCGTTGCCTCCTCTACTTCCCGACACCTGAAGTGCCGAAATGTCGAAATCTCAAAATTCACCCCAAGGCACGTCACGTTTCGTGACTTCAAGATTTTCAATGCTAAGCACCCCGGCTCCTTGTCATCAAGATTCCTGGTATGTCGAACCCCGAAATACCGAAATGTCAATGTTTCACACCAAAGGCACGTCGCGTTTCGCGACTTCGAGATTTTCAATATTAAGGTCTCGGTTCCTTGTCATCGAGATTCTCGGTATGTTGAACCCTGAAATACCGAAATTTCACACTTGATTATCCTTTTCGTGAATCAGGAGTTTGAGTGACTAAGGGTTTTGACATGCACTCCCAACTTATGGGTCCCGAATTCCTGAAATAATTTGATGGTTTAGACAGACCACGATCAATGGTCCACGTTGATTCTTGATGTCAAGGTAACGGATTCGTCCAACTCCTAACCACCTTGCAGCTCCTTTGGATCCTACGGTCCCCGCGATTTCGCGAGTTCTTTTCGGAGAATTCCGACCGCCTGATTCACTCCTTAATGACTTCTGCGACACAAATCGATGTCCTCACTCCTGAACCCTTCTTTTATGAGATGCTTTCGACTTTCGTCTTCCTTTGAAGTGATTCGATTTCTGCCTTCCTTTGAATTGTTCAAAGGTGTTATCCCTCCTGAGCTTTCACTTGAAAACTCAAGTCTCCAAAAGGAATTATGCTCGCACTCCTTGCGGAAATCGTTCAAATAAACTCTGGTTATTTGAGTCCTCGACTCTATGCACTCTTTGCAATAGTTGTCCTTCCACCTTCACCTTAGTTGACAACTTCTAAGGTTTCAACTAGCCTGTGCACACCTTGCACGACTATGTACTTCACCTGCGCTTCTGCTGGTATGAGAACAACGATATCTCTCCTGAGCTTTCTGAGATAAAACTCAGACTCTTGTCAACGCACACCTTGCGGACGTTTCATTGCACTCCTTGCAGGAACTCTTAGGATGAGAAACAATTGAAACTCATTCTTCTCCTCTCTCAAACTTCATATACTTAACATGAAATCACACATTCAACACAACATTGAAACAAATTCATAAACGGAGAGAATAAAACAATTGTAAACATACCATTCAACAAATGTAAACAGTAAGCATCATAACACCATGAAAATTGAGTCAAAGCTTCATATATTAACTCAAGTGCTCATGTACATGGGTTCTTCTCCACAATTCTCTACTACAGCTCTCCAGCTTATGAATTCTGAATGATCATCTATCTTACAATGATACAAGGGTGAGGGTGTCTATATTCGTTTTCCCTCCTACTCTCTAAATTGTCTAATCTATGAATTCAAATATACCTACTTTCATTAATTACGTATAAATGCCTTTACATTCTACAGATGAGAGCGGTGCTCAAGATCTGTTTACAACATCTAAGATACAAATGTAAGTATGCTTCCTCAGCTATCACATTAATATCCGCTTCATTAATTTTTTAAAACATTTCAAAAATGTGCGTTGGTGATTTTCCAGCTGTCTTCTACCTTTTACGTTGCTTGCTTGGCTAGCTTCTTACGATGCTCCTGCATCATTTCACTCCTTGAATCCTCCCCAAAAAGAAGTTATAGAAAGAATGTTAGACTTTATTCAATTCTGGTCTATTCAGGAGAGTGAACTTGCACAGCTTGCCCCGCGTTCAATATTTAACATCCAATTCTGAAACTCACAAACATGAAACTAAAGTCCGTACTCTTTCCAATGAAATTTTTCCCACATCATTTGGATTCTTGATGAAGAAGTTATGATTGTTTTACCCGGAACACCTGTTTATTGACTAGCTTCAGGACTGGTCACAAACCATATCTTCCACAGAGTGTATCTCCATAATTATAATGAATCAAGAGCTGAAATTTTTACCAGAGGTACCTTGATATGTCTTCTCAATACCATAGCAATTTCACCATCTGAATCGTTCTAGAAAAAACGTTATAGAAAAAATGGTAAGATGACCTGAAAATAGCATACCTTAGAACACATCACCAAAAGACTTCATCCTCCCTTGAAATCCGGCCTTATTTACTTATGATTTCCTCTGAAATTTGACTTGTATAAAATGAATGTATAATGATGTTTATTTATACCATTTATGTCACTTCCTTTTAACATTAGGGCTGACCTGACACTTTCTTATTTTGTAATTGTTTTCTTTAATTATCTTCAGGGCCTACATGTACTTCCTTCTTCAATTCACTTTGTCATCTTCAAAAATTCATTTCTTCTCAACCATGAGGATCCACGTGACATGCCACATACCATTGGAAACAACATGATGTATACTATTCATTCATGGGTGCTGTATATGCATGCATTGTCCTTCATGTCCAAATACCTTTATCAATCTTGCGGTCCAAAACCCATGAGGGTTGACATCAATGACATCAACCAATATTCCAATAGCTAGGGCTCCCAAAGGATCTGAAATAGGAATGGAACTCCTACATTTCTTTTCTATGTGAAAACTTCATCTCTCTTGATGAGGAAATTGAGGACTCATTGTGTTGGTCTAAGAACCTGAAGGAAAAAACCTTCACGACAAAACTAGGATACAAATCCTGGAAAGAAGATTGTTTCGAATCACCGGTTAAATGGTGGTGGAAGCCACTTTGGAAATTCAAAGCCCCAATAAGAAAAAAAATCACTATTTCGCTAGCCTTGAACAACAAACTATTGACTTGGGATAATTCTTTAAAAAGGGGCCAGTGTGGACCCAGTTGTTGTGCTCTTTGCAAATTAGATGTTGAAACAACTTCTCATATTTTTGTATCTTACCCCTATGCAGGACATGTTGCAAATATTATTAAGGAAAAGACTAATGTTGAAGTGGAGTGGAACAAAGGAAGCCTGGAACAATGCTTAAGGAACTAGATACAGGACAGGTCGATGAATCTTTATGCAGGATTACCAAGTTTAATGATATCCAGTATTTGGTGGGCATGTAATAGTGCCATTTACAAAGATAAAATGGTGCCACCTAAAGTAACAACAACAATCACTCTCATTCAAGTGTCCAAGTTCAAAGAAGATCATAAAATTCATAAACAATGCAATCTAGTACTCCCTCCTTTGGAATACATAACACCTTGGGGTTATTTCGATGGGGCCAGTCTAGGACACCCGCCAAATTGTGGTGTAAGCATTTTTTTAGTCATCAAACATAACCATTATATTTATATCATATAAGCTTCTGGAGGCGGGACAAACAATACAGCAGAGTTAATAGCTTTATAGACTCTATTGGAGAAAACAAAACAAAAGGATATTTGGAAGCTACATGTGTTGGGAGACTCTAAATTGGTCATCGAATGGGCACAAGGAAAAATACCCATCCAAAACAAAAATTTGTCCTCAGTGATGAGGGATATTCAACTAGCTTTCCAGTCATTTGAATGGTTGTCCTTCCAACACATTCTAAGAGAACTTAACTATAAAGTTGATGAGCTATCCAAAGAAGCTCTGCAACTTCAAAGAGGTGCCTTCGGTTTCTACGAATATTTTGATGGAACAAAAACCGAGGCAATGGAATTATGATTCTAAGGAGTTGAACCATGTAAATGTCTCAGTCAAGATGTAAAGATTTTGTTTAGACAATACAGTTTGTATGGTTTTTTTCTTGCGTATAGTACATAAGGTAAGAAAAATAGATGTATAGAGGTAAGGGATATAAGGTCATAAGTTTTGAAGTGTGCTTGTAAATGCCTTTTGGAGAGAATTGTAACAAGCATATTCAGATGAATATAAATGGTTTTTTTCTTTGGAAATAAAATTATACTAATAATAAAGTGAAATTTTTCATTAAAATAAATAAAGAATTATTGTAATGAATATAAATTTTAATAATAAAATGAAAATTTTCATTAAAATAATTAAAGAATAAATAGAATCCCTTGGGGGGAAACTCAATTGGCAAGTGTCGTGATATGAAGTGTTATGTTCGATGAGGTTCTGAGTTCAAATTCTCCCAATTTACCCGCGCCTGCGAAAGGGGAATACATATGGCACATGGAGATTATAGTGGTAGCGGTCAAAATCGACCCCCTGTCACACGAGTATGAGACCGGCACAGTTGTTGATTCCGCCAGTCATAAAAAAATAAAAAAATATTGTATTGAATATAAATTTTAATGTCAAATTATATTTATAATATTTATTTAAGAAGATATATTAATAAAATAGAAAATCTATTCTTTATTTTTTGTTTGCAGTTTAATTAAAAATACATTAATATTTTATTTATTTAAAAGTAGATGATTTTAATTTGTTGATTAAATGAAATGCTTATCTATAATTATGTTTTAAATGTATGTTGTATTCTATAATTTTTTGTTAGAATGTGTAAACATAGATAAGTGTGAGATATTTTCATTAATATGATACAAATATAAATACCTGAATTTGACCTTTGGGTTCATCTTCTAAGAGGTCTCTTGGAATTTCGATGTTCTCTCATATTCACTTGACTATTCGTATTCAAACATAAGTGAATGAAACCATAACCCTTAATGGATTAGGTTTCCAACATTCCCCCACTTGATCCAAAAGGGTGTATGTGAGTCCAAGAAGTGAGCTGAAATATGGTAGTGGACAATTGAAATATGGAAGTGTGCAGTTCCCAAGGACTTAATGTGCTCTCAAGTGGTTTTGGGATGACCACAAACCAAATGGCTAGCAGAAGTTGATGTCTTCTACTAAATGGAGGTGGTGGTTTAAGGAAGGCTACAAATCCTGGGACTTGGCTCTAAGGCTCAATGGTTCTCGGAACATTCTTAATTTAGCTAGAAGATGATGTAAGTCGATGTCTTATGCTAATTGGAAGTGCTCTCGAATGTTGGTTTAAATATGACCATAAATTGTTCTATAGTAGAATTTGTAAGTATTCTACTAAGTGGAGGTTTAAGGAAAACCACAATTCATTGTCTAGCAAAACTTGTAAGTCTTTTGCTAAATGGTGGTTTAAGGAAAACCACAAACCAATCTAGTGGTTTTGGATGACCAAAAACCAAATCATCCTCGCTTGTCACTGCTCAGTTGATAGGACTTCAAAACTTGAAGCATGGTTGTCAATAATTGATATTGTTCCCCCATGTCAGGTACAAGTTGAGAGGATGAAAATATTTCCACTGAAAAAATGTGTCAATACTCAAGAATGAATTCATCAGTGTGACTAATATATCTTCTTGACTGTTGATGACCATTGCTAAAAAGTGATCCACACATAATGGTTCTTTCCTCTTCCAGATTTCTTGCATTTGGAACATTTGTCTGAAAGATGTTTTTTCTCTCACAAGGATGAAGATCAAAAAATTGATCCTCCATATGGCCAACTCATCGACAATGTTGTCATTTTGTAATCTTCTCTTGAACTAGATTAGGTGAATATGAACCTTCTTGTAGCAATCCAACACTTTGGAACTGGATTGGCTTGGTATAATTGGGAATATGAAAGTTCACTTCCTTTTCATACCTGATACATGTTCTATTTTTACTGTTTCTTATTTCTTCCCAATGGTTGATGATTGGCTTGGAAAGAGAAAACTAAACTTGATTATACACAACTTCAACTTCATCTATACTTGTATTTGAAGTTGGCACATTGAGATGATCTTGCATTGGATGTTGATTTGGATCATCATCATCATCTTCAAAAAGAGGCTTGTTATGAACAAGGACTAGTTTAGAATGTCAAAGATTCCTTTGCTCAAGTTCATCATGAAGAAGTCAAGTCTGAGTTTGAAGCGGTTTCACTTTGGCTTGCGAAACTTACAAACAAGTTAGAACAGATTACAGAGTTTCTTTGTCAATTGTGACTGTATTGTCATCAATTGAGAGTATTAGAGTGTTCAGTAACTCTAATATTTTGTCAATTCTATCCATTTAATAGTCAAACTCTACAGTGAAAATTCAACAAATGGAGGGTGTCGGCTTCTATCGAAAATGCACATGTTTACAATGTAATTCAACTTAACTTCAAAAAAATACAAGTAAACCTACAAAAATACTATTTGAAAGTTACCTTGATTCTAGAATTGAGTTGATCTTCATGAAACAAAAAGATCACATCCATTCCCATGTCGGTCAGTGTTTCATGTCTACCTACATCGATAGGTCATTGAATCTCCTTCCAATCAATCTCTTGGCATCGAATTCGAGTTCTGTGTGCGAGCCAAATTTCCTAACTGCATTAAATATCAATAGTTTGAATCTTCTTCTCAACACAAATTCAATCATGAAAATACGAGGAAGCACGTAAACTAATATTCCATAGAGGATAGATTACATATTCTTTCCCAAAAGATCCATGCCCAAACTATAAATAAATCACATTCTCTTACAAGGTGACAATGGCTTTTAATTGAGTTTCAGGTATGCATCTTTAGAGTACTTGCATCAGTGTTTGTGGGCAGTGTTTGTAATGTATCAATGTATATGTGTCTGAGTTGTACCAAGAATCCAAAAATAACAACATTGTTTTGATAAAATTGTCTTTCGTTCTCCTAAAGATATGGCTCATATGTTTCCTAATCTATTGGATCAAGTTTTTGACCAAGACTTTGAATCAAGGCAACAACCTGAGTGAAATGAAAACATTACCAAACCTTGTAAGGGATCTTAATCGGCAGCTTAACAGTAGTGTTCGACTTGAATTCCTTGGAGAATGATTCTAAGATTGTTGTAATGACAGAGAAAAAGTAATAACCAACTAATTCACTACCAGACCAATGTGAGAATTGTCATTTTAGTCGAATGTCTTCATACCATCTTGCCTAGTAATCAATACACAAACTCAAATGATGTTTGAATATGTTAGGCTTATATATCCTTTGCTTCCCATGCGCGACATTTATCGTTACCTTGATCACAATCACCCTCGTCCTTACATGTGTGGATGATCTAAGATTCACTTGCAAGAATATAGAACAAACCATAGGATACCCTCATTCAAATAAATTGAAACGAGGATTATATACTTCCCAAATTATTTAGATACAATATTAATGCTCTGCAACTTCCTCCCGGTTCATTTCATTTGAAATTTCACATTCCTTCAAGTGTGTAACCCTAATACTTGGAAATGACCATGTATGTGGAGAATGAAAAAAATGGGAACTAGGCACAAAGAATTGACCAGAGGAGCAAACTAGATGACAATGGGGCACAAACTAGCAGGCAGAGAGAATTCAGATGTGTTTCTGCTCGTGAAATAAAACGTCCAAGGGAATGAGGTGTTTATGGACACACGAAGGTTGCACATATGTTATGGACAACTACCATAGCGAATTTCAGGCCCTAAGAACTAGGGGAGAGGAAATGCCCAAGCAGACAGATGGACAAACTTACAGGCAAAGGAGCATAGACTGGAAGACAAATAAAGAGAGATTTACGTAGGAGAGAATGAAACAGTCGGGAATAAACAAGATAGAAAATCATATATGGACAACTACCATAGCAAATTTTCAGTCCTAAGAACTAAGGCACTCTGATACCACTATTAGAACACACAAATATAGATAAGCGTGATATATTTTCATTAATATGATACATATATAAATACATGAGCTTGACCTTTGGATTTGTCTTCCAAGAGGTCTCTTGGACTTCCAATGAATGTTCATATTCACTTAACAATTTTTTGGATACTATTTGTATTCCAACACAAGTAAATGATACCATAACCTTTAACAGATTAGGTTTCCCACAATTTTATCTCAGAACAATGGAATATGTCTATGTTAACTTTAAAAAAAAAAATTTGTTAGTAATAATAACAATAATCTAATTTTAAGGTCATTGTCTAATCAAATATCAATTTGATGTTCGATAATTTCCTTGTTTTTCGGAAAAGGGATCCCCTTTACATGACAATTTGACTTCTTAGTTTACAAAGGTGTATATAGCTTACTCCCTTTCAAATTTGAACTTGTGACCTCCAAGAAAGAAACACATATTCTTAACGGTTAGATCTACTCAAATTGTTTTTAACCATTAATCCCACTCTTATTGTTTTTCACACATATCATTCCCTATATTACCAAGTGTTATGGAATGTTTTGTCTGCGGACAGATGAAACTTCCCTTGGATTATTAGACCTCTATACCAAGACATAAACAGTACAAGTGGACACTAACATCCCTCTAAACTTATCTTAACCAATCAAAATTAGAAGGAGAGAAAGGATATGATGAACATGTTTTGATGTTTATCCTCGCTGCTTCCAATACCTTGAGCTTGATCTTCATACTCCCTGGCACAAACTGAGATCCGCAATGGACAATGAAGAGAAACAACTATCTCCTACTCTACAAGATTATATAAGACAAGTTTATCTACGAAGATTAGAGCAACAATAGAAAAGCAAATGTGAGAATACACAAGCTTGAAGGAAATAGGCCAAGTATATTCAATGAGAACCAAACAGAGAATACTTACATACCATGATTGATGCTACAACAACCTCTCCAAGCTCTCCTTGTCCAACCCCTTGCACAAATATACCAAGATCAAAATGATGATACTTTGATTGATTACTTCCCCCCTTCACCTTGGAAAGCCCTCAATATATATGTTTGAGAGGTAAAACCACCATGAAAAAATGAGGGATATGGTTGAGGATATGACTCCTTGATGTTTGGATCATATCCTAAGGTGAAGCCATAACATGGGGGTCGAACATAACCAACCCCATCTTAAGAGAGATGGCCCATAGAATAAGGTGGAGGATCTCATTTTCCTCTCTAATAAGATTGGTGCTCCCCCAGAGTGAGAGACATGGTGCCATCATAACAGTGTATCTCCTCTAGTATGGAAGAGGGGGCACCATGGCCCTCCCGCAGCCTGGACAGGGGGGTGCCACCCTTCATAAATTCCACAAAAAAGGTCGATTTTTCTAAGAAAAAGGTGCATTTTGACCTTGAAATGATGGGTTTCTTCCTCCAATATGACTTAGGGGTCATGGGCAACTATTTTCATGGTGTCAAGGGGTGGAAACACCTAAAAAAGTGAATTTGACACTTGGGAAGGTACATACGACACTTGCGACGGTGCATGTGACACTAACCAAGGTGCATATGTCACTTTGCGACACTTGCAACACTTAGGGTGCGAAACACAAATGTGACATTTTGATGTGTAACAGATGCACCCTAAAGTGTAAGGTTAGAAGAGAAATTGGTGGTAGAAACACTTTACAAATTCTTCAATGCAAGGCTTTTGGAGTGGGAGAACCTGGCAGAAGCTACAAACAATCATCAAACAATATTAATATGGTCCATTTCTGAGGCGGGCATACCTATGCTTGTAACACGAGATGACTCAAAGCATGGTCATCGACCAATACACTACGGATCCATGAGAACACTGACTAACGATATGGCCACCAGAGGACAATGTGGATCCATACCTCCCTGACATGAACTAATCACAACCATGAAAAATACACAGTGGAGCTACAATATGACAAAACATAGCCACAGATCAATACAATGTGGATCTATGTGACAATATATATATCAGTAAGATTTCCAACATGGTGATTGTACTGAAATATTTTACATGCTCAAATGATCTCCATCGTAGCCTGGGAAAAGCACATAACATAGTGAATTCCCAACCCAGGGTCTTCGTCCAGATCCCAATGTTGTATGAAACTAGCCATGCGAATAGATTATTTGATGTCGAACATGGTAGAAACCACTTGATTACCAGTCATTGATGTAAATCGTTAACAAGTGCGAGGGAAATCACCAATGATGTCAATGACTCCCAAGGTACCCTAGTACATTCCAATGAATGTGAATAAATGAGCTGAGGTCAAACACTCGTGGAATCATCCGATCAGAGGTTAATGATGTAAACCTATTGTCGGAAGCTAGGAGGCATGCAGGTCCCAAGGTACTAACTAGTTTCTAAGTCTAATTCCTGGATAATGTGTTGAAGTCGATAGGAAAAGACTCGTCGAAGGAGGGCCTTGATGTATCCCTCGTCATCGACATGAAACTGACACATGAAAGCAATGTAAGATGGTGAATCGAATGAGTATGGACTGACATAGGAAATGGAAACTAGTAATACTATAGATGGATGCTTTGAAGTGAAACTTCCATTGAACATGTTGAGGCATGAAAAATGACTTGAAAGCATTGACCTGACGAGTACTAATAACATAATGTGATGACAATAAGAACACTTTTCGACTAGAACGAAAAAGTATAATGACACATGGAATTGGTTTGACTCAGAGACAAGTGGATTGCCCAACTATAAGATGAGACACAAACATGTGCCATATTAAAGGGTGACAATAACTTCCATAAAGGATTCCAAATACTTGACCAACTTCCTTCAATCCCCCCCCCCATCCCGATAGATGAGAACCTTTTTTCTTGTTTAATGAGCTCGAGGAGGATAACCGGTGCTCGACACAACTCATCCTTTGGATGAGTCCCTCGACATATGTTTAACAAACCTGAGGAAGGAGGGGTTTGGGCCCAGATGGGTCTTGGAGATTGGACTCACATAGGTCCTTCGATGCATAGTTTTATGATCCCAAGGAAGGTAAACTCGGTAGTTTTTCACATTTAGAGAGTCTGAAAAGAAATTAAAGATGACTCCATGGATGACTTTTTCGTAAATTTAGTTTCCCAAGCCCGAAAAAGTGTAAAACAATACAAGGGAGAACTCTTCTAATCATGCTTGATTATAGTGTTCCTTTTTTATAATTAATCTCACGAAGTCGAAAAAGAGATAAACTACCACTCAAAATATGCCCTTTCAAACCTTTTAACGAGTGTGAAAGGAAGCAAGCTCACTCGATAATCTTTTCATGTTTAGGGAGTCTGAAAAGAGCTTAAAGGAGACTCCAAAGAGTTCCTTTTTCGTATTGCTTTTATGAGTCTAAAAAATAGATAAAATTATAATCGGTAACCTATTATCATGTATTAATGAGCACAAGAAAGAACAAAGACTGATCTCTGTAACCTATTCTTATGTATTTACGAGCACGAGAAATAATAAAGACTAAGCTCGTTCTAGAAAAACTACTACGTTATGATGGGAAAGACCCTTGAACGAGGATCACTCCTAGCAGTGTGTCTCTTTAGAGGTAGTTTTCCCCCATATTGTGTGATATAAGCTAGTGGTTTCACTCCAGCATGATGTCCAGAGGCTGGAGCCTTGCCCCTTAAGCATCATTTCCTCCAATGACTCTTCTTCTTTCCTCTTTTAGACGTCTGGTTACTAATAAGAACATTTTCACTAAGCAGAGGAAAAGGAGGTTCAAGTACTTGATCCAGAGGGAGACTTGATTCTAATGGAGGAGGGTTTATTTCATTTTTTAACGATCTTGATAGAGACGATAAACTATGCTCGTAAGCGTCTGTTTCATTTTTTAACGAGATTGGCACATGAAAAGAACTATTCTCATCGAGACCAAGTACTACCAAAGGATTATATAATTCTAAGGATTGTCACACCTGATTCGAAATCATATTTAATGTGGCAACATGTGGGGTGAGAGGAGAAGGTAAAGGAAAAAACCCCATGAGTGAGGAATCCTTAAGGAGACCTACTCCTCCTCAAGGAACCCTGCTCCTACACTCTCAAAACTATTATGTCCTAGAAAAGGGACATTATTCATTGCAACATTGTGGAGATATGGAGTTGTATAGTCAAGTTGGTCAACAATGATAATTTTTCCTTCATGGGGAAATCGTAACATATGAAACATCGAAGATGCGACGAAAATCATCGCATAGAATCAACTACGACCAAGTAACAAATTATAATCCATGGATACATCAACCACTTCGATATCGATTGAAACGGTCTTACCCTTCAACGTCACAATGAAAGATTGCAAGAGTCTATGAGGTTGGAAACCATGTCCATCAAACGCTTTCAAGGTGGTAGGGGACTGGCTACATTTAGGAGAACCAAGGGTTGTCCAACAAGGAAAATGAATGACACAGGTGGAGGCTCCCTCATCCAAAACAATGCAATGGATGTTCTTTCCACCAACCAAAACTTGAATTTGGAATGTTAAGTGGTGGGAGATCCTCTCCTTGAAATAATCCAGATTAAACGTAATCGGGTTTGACTCCTTGGGATCCATGGCTCCAATGGCTGACAACGGGGTTCTACATTGACTTGGATAGTGTTGTAGAACTTCGAGGGCAGACATAGCACAAGGCGCTTGTGCCAAATATTCATCAATGTTGTATTTTTGGGCAGTGTGAGAATTTGGATTAAATGTCACTTTTTAAATTACGCTCTTGGGCAGGTGCAAGGCTGCGTCGGAAATTGGTTTCTCAATCTGAAGAGGATTGGAAGATAGAGGAGGAGTAGAACTAGAGGGTTGATCGACAACCTTTCCTTTAGTCTGATTAACTGGAGGAGTGTCATAAGTATTTTCTCAAGTTGTTACATTAAACTCCTTAAACATATAGACCTCAGAGGCACTTATGGAAGCATCCCCATGGTGGGAATGACTTGTGTTGCCCCCTTGTAGAGGGGCATGGTTTTGTGCAACCAAATGTTGTTGTTGAACTAGTTGGGAGNGTACCCTTCAGAAATTTAGCAACAACCTCATGATGAGGGTAGTCTTTCGTGTAGTGGTCCTCCTCGCAAATCATGCAAGGAGATTTAACCTTCCCATTCGATTGAGTATCAACAGTCTTTGGATTATCCTACTCGTTAGAAGATTTCTTGGATTTACCCTTGTTTTTATTCTTACCTCCTAGTTGCTGAGATGAAATGGATTAGACCGCATTCACCTCGAAGGTTTGAGCAAGAGCGGAAGTAGTTTTGGTGTTTGAAACAAAACTTGGTTCCGGAGCAGGTCTTGATGGATCGTTCGATGGACGAGGAGCATGAGGGATCAGATCATAAAGTGTGCCAGACTGGGAATATACCAAGTCCAAATACTATGCACGACTGATAGTCTGCTCCTCAGTAACTATGTTTCCCATAGCAACATCACGGGAAATGGGAGGCAAGAGAGACTTTGTAAACCAATCCGCGAGGAGTTGGTTTGGAATTGGAGCTTTAATCAACTGTCTCCATCATCTCCACTCATGAATATAATCAGATATTTGGGTGGAAGAGGATTTTCAGAGAGAGGTCAAAAGTTTTGTACCGGTATGATATTGTATATGTAGCTGAAAATGTGTCAAGAAATCCATGGAAATAGAATTAAAATCGACAAAGTAGTTACACAGTAGCTCAATATACCATTTGGCTACTGCACCTATAAGTGTTCTCTGAAAAAGTATAAGATGAATGAAATCATCCATCAAAGAGTTAGAAGAACACCATAAATGGAAATTCATAGCACAATTTTTAGGATCTTCCCCAAGTTTTCCATCAAATTTTAGAATGTCGGACGATAATTTGGTAGGGATGACAGGCCAAAATGGGGCATGTTGAATGGGATTGTTGGTTAAATGCGACAGATCTATCAGATCTAACGTAGCCAACAATGGTAGTTGTAGGTTAGTGTGTGGCTATTGGCGGTAACCATATGACATGGGAACACCAGTAGGACCATATCTGGGTTGCGATGAGACGACAAAACTAGATGGTCCTCCCATATACGATGGCTTCCCGGGTTGTCTACCCATGTAAGGTGGTTGTCATGTTGGTCCACCCATGTACTATGATGGAGCGGATGGACCTCCTACATATTGAGATTGACCTGATGGTCCCCCCATGTATGGCGGTAGAAGGGAGGGTTGTGTTGGAATTGTGGGGTTTACAGATTGATAGAGCAAAGTTCCTTGTGGAGGAATGCCCGCAGGATTGGGTTGAGCCCACAGAGGATTCACAACTCCTGGATATGGATGTCCAGGATACAGTTCGGTGGTAGTAGGGATAAAAGGACTTGCAGGAGCAGCTTTCCCCCAGGATTTTTGATGTTTCAACCATGTAGATTTCCCCCCAATAAAAAATTTCCCTGCAACTGAAGGTTGCCCCCTAGCTAAAGGTTGGCCTCCCATTGAAGATTGACCTCCAATGTAGGGTGTACTAATATGTGATGTATGATATGGAGGCTGATTAGATTATGTAACCATGGTCATGTGAATGACTTAACTACCGACTATCTGACCGATGGAACGACCAAGTAAGGCACTTGGTGTGTGCATGTGCACAAATAGTGAAGCAATATTATTACCTTACTCATGTATGAAAGGAAATGTGTGTGCATGTGGTTGAGTCGGAGTTACCTTGGTCACTGATGTTTCCGGTAAAGTAGAAGCATGAGAAGTATCAACTGCAAGAGTTGTGAAAAAATATGAGTTCTCAAGTCCTTCAGGAAAACCAAAAGATGACAGATTTGTGCCAAAATATTATGTAGTGGTGGAACCAGACAGTAATCGATAAGAAGAATAAGAATAAACATATCTCCTGGATGGTGGATCAATGAGTGGTTGGCCAAGTGGATCAGTAAATAGAGGATTCGTGAAATATGCAAAGCTTTCTATGAAGGTCGGGACCAATTCTTCAACGTGTTGGCCACTTCTAGGAGCGATGCTCCCGGTTTCAGAAGTGTGATCTGCGATCATTCCTTCGTAAGAAACATTATGTTGAGGTTCTTGAACGTCAGGATCCATACCTTGCAAACTGTGAACTCTTCGATCCTAAGGCCGACTATGAAAGTCAAAGACACACTCCTATGAAAACGAAAAGAAATCAACCAAGCAACAATAGGCTCGAGGATCCTCTGAATATGAGATATCAAGTCACTAGCGAAGAAATGAGAAGCAGTTAACCCGACCTCCACGTAACAGTCCTTCTCAATGCAAGCAACCCTTGCTTTCACGAGATCACCCTCCAAGGGTAATGAGAGTGTGATATGATGTTTTCCCTAGGTACCGTTGCAATCCCCCCTCAGTCACCTCTGTAGGTACCTAGGAAAGGCCACTAAGGATACCAACTCACAGTCAACCTCTGGATAGGTACAGTCGACAGTCGGGATGGAATGTATGGGCTTGATATAAAAGTTTGAAGCTCTTCAAGAGAACTAAAGACAAGTGGACTGGTAGACTCCATAGGACTCTGAATGGATTCAGAGTTCACGAGGCATCAAGACCAAATGAAACCAGTGGTTTCTCAAGAAAAACCCCCAATATATGCTTTGTTTGCTATGATTGGTTAAGCTTTGGAGGGGTAATCTTCGCTACTCTCCTGCACATGACCTCGTGTTTAGACTCTGTGTGAGAGGGGGTTCCCAACTATGCTTATACAAAAGTTAGATTTGTACACTCTTTAGTGCTCTACAGTCTGTTGAGTAGTCTTGGACAATTTTCTCACTTTTCCTAGTCCAAAGACCCTAATCCTGTGCTATTGTTGGTGTGATAAAACCAAAAAATGTTCTAGTTGATTTAATAAGCGCGTGGTTGATTTTAATAGATTTTACTCAAAGAGTTCACAGAGATGAAATTGATGATGTGAGAGAGACTTGACACCAATAGAATGAAAAAGAATGAGATGTGGTTCTTTCTTTCGATGAATTCTATGTATGGAAAGGAGAAGAGTTATATTCTTCTTAACACAATAAAGCACTCGAAATAATGCAACTTTCAATTTATGGGATCAATATGCCAAACTACCAAGAAAATGTTTCTGAAAACCAAAATGCACATACAAAACTAGCTCTTTTTCCCAAACATAAACCAAAACAAATTTCCTAATGAATGCAAAAAAAATTCTTCGTTTGATTATGTATGCAAAGAGATATGAAAAATTTTCTTCTTCTTAACTTTCAAATGGAATTAAAGATATCTATGTTTGACACAAATAAGTACGAGGGAAAAAAGCGCACTCAAAATGATGAGAATTGAAAAGAAAACAAGTAGGGGATAACATGTTCAATCAAGAACTCAATGACACAAAGTAGAAAGAAGACAAGCACTCATGAAAATCCTCAAACAGTGAGCAGCAAGAAACATAAATCAAGCTCGGATGTGGTAAGCATAAGATTCCTAATCATCTAGAAAATCGAGGTGTTTCAATGAAGACAAAAAAGCTCAATACCAAGCAACCTTTGCAAACCCTAGTTGATGAAAAATCCTAAACAACCAAGCAATATGGAAGCTTTGTGAGACGAAGATCAGACAAACTCAAAGGCATGAAGAACCAAGGGATCTTGTTAACCCAAGGGGATCACAACTAGGAGAAAATTTGCAAACTCAAGGAAGAAACATAAATGAGTGATAAATGTCAAATTAGACTGAGAAAGAACAGGCAAAAAAAGGAAAAAACACCAAAACGGGGGGATTGTCACCCCTGTTCTCAAGGATATAGAGGGTCAGTTAGGGGAATGGTGCCCTATAGGAGGCTATGGGGGAGTGCCAATCAACTAATGGAACCCTGGTGTGAATTGCAGGGAAGTGCCACCCTTTTGAAAAGTTCAAAAAACTGCTCAAAAAAGCTAAAAAATCAGAAAAACCAATCAATGACTCTGTGATCTCTTTAGTGAAGAAGAGGGAAGGGGAAAGATATCAGAAAGATGCATCAAACAATCAATATCTAATCACAAGCAAAGGATCTAAGACGAAAAAGAGGAAAAACTAGTCAAAGTCAGTCCCCATTGGAGTCGCCAATTTCTGTTACAGAATGTTTCGTCTCCGGATAGATGAAACTTCCCTTGGATTACTAGACCCATATACCAAGACATAAATAGTACAAGTGGACACTAACATCCTTCTAAACTTATCTTAACCAATCAGAATGAGAGGGAGAGAAAGGATATGATGAACTTGCTTCGACGTTTGTCCTCGCTACTTCCAATCCCTTGAGCTTGATCTTCAGACTCCCTGTTGCAAACTGAGATCTACAATGGACAACGAAGAGAAACAACTATCTCCCACTCTACAAGATTATATAAGGCAAGCTTATCTACGAAGATTAGAGCAACAATAGACAAGCAAATGTGAGAATACACAAGCTTGAAGGAAATATTCCAAGTATATTCAATGAGAACTACAAAGAGAATACTTACAAACCACGATTGATGTTGCAAGAACCTCCCCAAGCTCTCCTCGTCCAACCCCTTGCACGAATATACCAAGATCAAAATGATGATACTCTGACTGATTACTTCCCCCCTTCACCTTGGAAAGCCCTCAATATATAGCCTTGAGAGGTACAACCACCATGAGAAAATGAGGGATATGGTTGAGGATATGACTTCTTGAGGTTTGGATCAGATCCTAAGGTGAAGCCATGATCCAGGTGGATATTGGTGGCCACCCACCTGTTCCAACTGGCTCCTCTTGTCAGTTTTTAGTTCAACACGTTCTTTTGTACTTCTTTGTAATTGTGGGTTCTACACCTTCCAAGGTTGTCTGAAGCCCTAGACATCTTCTAGGTGGATATTGGTGGCCTCCCACCTAATCCAACTGGCTTATTTTGTATGTTTTCATCTCAACACATCTTGTTGTACTTCCAGGGCGTTTTGGGGCCCTAAAAAATGTTTTTTTGGCTTGCCATAGTCAAACTGTAGACAGAGTCAACGTTTGACAATGTAATGCGTATTTCTCAAAAAGACCTTTCCAACGAGCTATCACGTGCCTAAAACGAAGATTGTATGCAAAATTTACGACCCCATGAAGTTAATGTACTAACTTACCCAAACGAGGCCCACATGACTTTTGGTGTTTTATCTCCTAGGGTTATATTTTTGGATGTCTAGGGTTTTGGCATTCATGTTTATCATAAAAAGGCTTTCAGAGCCTCATTGTAATAATCTTCCGGTGAATGAGCATAGTCGTCGGATCTCTTCTCAGAGATAAAGCTGCCACCATTCTAGCGAGTCTTGCACTCTGTATTTTTACAGTCTCTTTACAATTCTTTCATTAATAGAAATCAAGTATTGTTGCATTTCTATGTTTCTGGAAATTTTCATGAGTACTTCATTGTAATTTATCTGCTTTCATTTCGTTCCAAAAATAATCTGGATCAGTGGTATCATAGCAGGATGCTCTTGATCATTTTTTAGTGCATGTCCCTGATGAGGTCCAAGTATAGCAAGTTGGGTCTCGAGCTTGTCTCTTTTGAAGACAATCTATCTCGCATGCCCAAGAAACCCTCCATGGCGGAAGAAAAGAAAAACGACGGAGCAGAAGATTCTATTAACATGTTGCTTGAGTAAGATCTCGCACAACAGAGGGATGAAATGATGGAGAATTTTGCACACATCCTTCAATGTCTACCGATAACAACATGCACATCTTCATCAAGCGAACATTTTGGAGGAACCTCTCCCTTCAAGGTACAAGTTAATTTTCATTTTCCCATATTTGAAGTTCAGATATATGTATATTCCCTAGAAAAATGGTTAAATCTATTAGAAGGTTATTTCTCTGTTCAAAAATTTTCCCGACAGGGAAAATATCACCTTCGCACTCCTTAAGGCTCTCCCCCATGTCAAATATTGGTGGGAAACTTACTGGGAGAAAAGTTCCACAGAGGAATCTGGAATATATGGGGCCGAGCCCACTTGGGATTTTTTTGTGGATGTAGTCAAAGAACAGTATTATCCTATTGATAACTATGAAGACCAGTACATGAGATGGACCACACTACGGCAAGAGAAGAACCAAACAGTGTCAGAGTTCACAAATACTTTCCATACCTTGCACACCAAGCTGGGTATCAAAGACTCTGAGCAGCATCTGGTTTTGAAATACCATGTGGCTCTGCATAGGCACATCCAAACCAAAATGGATTTCCTAAAAATCTCATCATTGGGAGCTTCCTATCGATATGTTGTCAAAATTGAGCAGAAATTTAGGCACCAGAACAAATGGGAATTCAGGTCTGCAAATCTGCAACAACCAAAGCACAGTAAAGACAACCCTAACCAATAGTCTCTAGAAAACCAGTCCAAGACATAGGAAAATAAGGGTAAAGGAAAGACAAAGACTGACACTGGTAAGTGGTGTGACTTCCACAAAATCCTTTGACACAACACCAAGGAATGTCGCTCGAAACATTCATTGGTGGCGAAGGTCAAAGACCCGGAGCCCAACCCTGATTCAGAATCTGATCCAGAAAATATTGAAAATAGATAGATCATAAACGCATACCCCACTACTACTGTCACGACCATAACAATTCAACCAGAAGAACCAATAGATCCTGAAGAGGGGGAGTGCCTCTACCATGCACAGATGTGGGTGAAGGGGGCCCCATTGCATTTCATTGTTGATAATGACAGCCAGAAGAACCTCATCTCAGCTAAGGTCATCAAATAGTTGGGGTTGTCGACAACACCACACCCGCATCCATACAACATCGGGTGGCTTCACCAGGGACGAGATCTTCATGTCAGCCAACAATGTCGCCAGTCCTATGGCATCCATCCCTTCAAGGATGACGTAGTGTGTGATGTTTCCCCTCTTGATATATGTGATGTTGTTTTGGGCCAACCATATATGTGGAAACGTCATGCTATATATGAGTCTAGACCTCATAGTGTCATTATTAATCTGGGAGGTCAGCTCTATAGGATACCAGAGGTAGTTCCAACTACTGCTCTACCAAAACAGTTCCGCAAGGTAATCTCTCATACTGCAAAATTCATCCTCTTCAAAGTTTGTTCAAAGGATGAACATCAGACCACTATAACAACTGCAGCCTCAACACCTTCTATCCAACAAAAATAGATTGTGGAAGAGAAAGAAGATATTGTTTTTTCACCTACAATGGTGCCTACACAATGCCCCATCAAACCTAGAGACAACATGTTGGTAGAATAGATTTGATCTAAAAATGAAGAAGACTTGAAAAACTTGAAATTTATTGCAAGTGAATGTTATGTGTTTAAAGCAAAAGGATCAGTTTGCAACACATAAATTAAAGGATTACTTATGAAAATTATACATAGACAACAACATAAACATTGAACATAAACACATAAGCACAGTAATTGATAAAGGAGTTCACCCCTCTTATGGGCTACATCTCCTGGTCCAGCTTCCAATGGATCATTATTATTAATTGCTCAAAAAGTGCTCAAAAACATGTCTTACAATGCTCAAACTGACAAATCAACTGCTCCAATGGCTTCAGAGCGTCCCAAAACCCCTGTCTGGGCTCTTTCGGCACCTCAATCGGTCGAAAAACGAAGAAGTTAGGCCTCCTGGAAGTCCCCCTCTTCAAGCTTGTTGTCTCTGAATCTACAAAACGCACCCTTCTTGAATGAACCTGGCTCACACGCATTTTAAAGCGTGAAAACCCAGCACCGGGCGCAACCGCGCCAATGGTGCAAACCGTAGGACAGTTAAGGGAGCGCCAGCCCCTAACCGCCTTGGCACCTGGGCGTATGGCGCATATGACCGCGCTCTTGGCTTAAAAGGTGGTTAATTCATTTTACAACTACCCGCGCTCCACACATGGTCATATGGTCAATATGCATATGACCAAAAGCCAAGTTTCAAATCGCGCGCATATATAATGGTTGGTTACATTTTATACGGCACGGTCATATAGTATAGCAACGACAATGGGCCGGGGCTAAGCCCCGGCCCGA
>SNQJ01S0114721.1:0-23827 GCA_010110895.2 Picea sitchensis
TGTTGGTACATATTGATGAGTCATAGTTGATGAGTAGTTGACACATGATTGGTACATACTTGGTGCATGGTTGATGCACTTGTTTATGGTATAGGTTGATTACATGTTGGTGCACGGTTGATGCACTTGTTTATGGTACAGGTTGATTACAGGTTGAGGTATAGGTTGATGCATCGTTTAGATTTATTTGTACAGGTTTACAACGGTATATCTCACAGTGATAGTGTGAAAGTGGTTCCATCATTCTACTTCTACTTCAGGGTGGTAGGACGGGGCAAGGACAGGTGGTTGTAGTTGTAGAACATTGGGGGTTGTAGCCTCCTTCTGGTTGTAGCCAGAGAATTGGAGAGTTGGAGATTCCCTCAGGTTGTAGCCTGATAAACTAGGGGGTTGGAGCCTCCTTCCAGTTGCAGCTGGAAAAAAAAGGAAGTTGGTACTTGCAATGAATGCAATTCTTCAAGACATATAAGAAAAAAACATTCAGTGGTTTTATCCCGATTTGGGTTTCCACGTAAAACACTGGTGTACTGTGTATGTGTGTGATTGTTTATTTCTTACTGCTCATTATTGGATAATAATTCTACATCGATATAACATTTGAAGAAAAAGGATTATAATTATGCTATTACTGATTCACCCCCCCTCTCAGTAATCCAACAAATTCAAATATTTTCAAGATATTAATTGGACGAGAAAAGAGTATTTCTATTAAAATATAATCAACAAAAGTGAATAAATTACAAACTTCCATGTCGGCATGGTTATGAATCGAGAAACTGAGTCCCTTCCAGCTGGGCCTCCACCACTTCAATCCTCCATCAAAGGCAAGCTCATATAAGAGAGAAAATGAGGTTATCAATCAAGTAGGGAAGAGCTTGGGGGCTGAACAATGTGTTTAGACTTAAAAGGACAAAGGGATGTAGACTCAATATGAAGTGAATAATTTCTCCATAGTAACTTTGCTCTCAAAGTTGAATTCTTCTCTTTTTTTCCATAGCTCGGATATGGCCCATTTATAGCCTTCAAATGGAACTGAAGGGTCGATTCAGAATGTTTCCAGTATATGGAAGGTCAAATATCATGGATCCCGTGACATGACATGGAAACCCGACACTATTTTTTAATTTTGGGCACAAAACCCGATGTACGTGGGCTGTAGTGGTGCAACCTGTGTATGTGCATGTTTTATAATAGTTACAATGTGCATATGTGGAAAAATATTGTTTTTAGCTCTGGGATTTTCAAAAAGGGACTTCAAGTCTGCATAGGGAAATGGAAAAAGGCCTTTTGAGAAATTTTTCATAGGGTGAGGCAAATGCTATTACACTTGGGAGATGTAGATATTCTAAAATGAGTTATTCTTCTGAACCCTTATTCTTCTTGAGGCCTTCTTGTTTGTGACTATCATTGATTCTGAAATTTGAATCTTCTAGGTGGAGGAGTGTCTCTGTGATCTTCCTTGCAAAACTTCTTGTCTCCTTTGACTATATTTGCATAGCTTCTTGGTTGTGTTTCTTGATCTGTTGTTTTGGAGCTTGATCCCTTTTTTATCTAGTTGTATCCAAGTTCGGAATTGTCATGATTTGGATTTTGACTACTAATAATCTCATCCAAAACTTTAGTGTTGTTCTGCATGTTTTTCTTTTGAAGGTCTTTTGTCAATGTGACTATCCCTGCTTCCAAATCTCCAATGATCCCGTCTTTTTCTTCCAACCATTCTTTGAGTGATTTTTCAATTCTTTTGTCTTCTTCAACTTGGATTTTTAATTTAGTGATCATCTACTCTAGTTATTCGGAGTTGGAATTTTGAGTTTCCTCTTTTCTTTTTAGTTATGCATGTAGTGACTTGTTTTTCTTCTTTTCCTTTTTTATAACTTCTATGGAACTCAATAGTTCTTCTCTGTAGTCAACTTCTACCTCTTCAAATTATTCTTCGGTGCCTTCTTCACTAGAATCTTCTACTTCCATGAATAGAACCCTTTCTCTATCACTTTCACTGACTTCATCTTCGTCTGATGAGGTGTTGTCTTCTTTGGTGCAAAAGATTTTCTTGAAAATTTTCTTTTTGGTTATTTTCCTTTGTATACTTTTTTTTTCTATTTGAATCATCTTCTTCATTCCTTTTCATTTTCTTATGAGGACATTTTTTAGTGAAATGACCAATACCATCAAAATTAAAACAAATCAATGGAATCTTACCTCTATATTTTCCAGTTCTCTTTTTCCGTCTTTTGACAAAGTTGGCTACTTCTTCATCATCTTATGAGATGCCACTATTGCTTCTATCTGACTTTTCCTTTTACTTTCCCTTTTTCTTTGAATTCCTGGATGATTTGAATGTTTCTTCTTTTGTAACTGGATTCTTCTGTTATGTTCTCATTTCATAGGCTATTAATATTCCATGTAGCTCATCCATGCTTATCAAATCCATATATGTTCTTTCTTCTTGTGCTGAGATCTTAGGATCAAATATCATTGGAAGAGATCTTAGTAATTTTTTGAACAATTATATATTCATCAAATTCTTCTCCCAATCCTCTAATTGCATTCACTGTTTCATCAACTCATAAAAAGTGAGTTGTAATATTTTCATCTTCCTTCATCTTCAACTGTTCAAATTGACCTTTGTTAGTTTGAAGCTTTGCTGCCTTGAATTTTATGTCTCCTTCATAAACATTCTAAAGTTTGTCCCAAATCTCCTTTATGGAGCTGCAATGCATAACTTTGACATATACCAAATCAATAAAACGATTCATGATAGCATTTTTGTCTTTCAAATTATTTAGTCTGAGTTTCCTTCCATTATCATTTGTTGGAGGAATGGAAGGTTCTTTATATCCATCTACTACTGATTTCCAAACCTCAAATCCCTGTGCTTGTACATAGGTTTTCATCCTTCTGCTACAAAATGCGTAGCTCTATCCATCAAACTGTGGTATTCCATTTTTATACATATTGTTGCTCTCCGTGATCTACCTTCTAGTGGTTAAATTGATTCCTGAAGGAACCTTCTCTGATTCCAATTGTTGGATTACTGAGAAGGGGGGTGAATCAATAATAGATATTTTTAATACTTTTTAACCACAATATATAAGTGTTGTTAAATTTATGATCAATTTACCAATATCATTCAACAAGTGCTGAATAAATGAACCATTAACAATGAGAAATCACACACACATAGTACACTAGTATTTTTACATGGAAACCCAATGTGGGAGAAAACCACATAATGATTTTTCTTATATGTATTTAAGAATTACATTCATTGGAAGCACCAACTTCCTTTGTTTTCCAGTTGCAACTGGAATGAGGCTCCAACCCCCTATATTTTTAGGCTACAACTTGAGGGAAACTCCAACTCCCCAATTTTTTGGCTCCAACTATAAGGAGGCTACAACCCCATATGTTCTTTGGCTACAACCACCTATCTTTGCCTTGTCCTACCGCCTTGAAATACAAGTGTCAAATAAATTATGAAACAACTGCCACACTGTCACTGTGAAATATACCATTGTAAACATGTACCAATCTGTGCCAACAACCTGTAACCAATATGTACCAATAAACTGTAATCAACCTGTACTAGTAGTTAGCCTATACCAACAAAAACCAACATATACACAACCTTTATATACTGCAGCACGTGTATGTACATGACCTATCTATACTGTAGCCTGCATATGTACACGACCTATCTATACTACAACCTGCATACACCTTCATAAAGCTAGGTTTTTCACCTTTCTAAAACTCCAAAACTTCCAGCCCTCTTGACCTTCACTGCCTCTATCACATCCACTTGCAGCCTATCACTGTATACAATCTGTAACTGTGTATCTATGTCTCTCTAGTCATGTGCCATACATGTGAATACAATCATAATCACGTGTAAAAAAAATTCACATGGAATAGACATCAAACCATCACTGATATGCAACCTCAAACTAAACCAACAACTTCACCAACACATCACAACCCAAAACCCTCAACCATGTACCAAGAAATATAAGATATGCCTCAACACTCAACCCAAAAAGATGTAGAAATAATGAAAACCAGACATACCAGTGTTGTATTTCTGTAGATATAGCTCATACAATAAGTGCCATCAAACCAACAATATCTCTAGGGAAAAACCTCAAACTCCCATAACCATATCTCATGTATAAAACAATATCGAATTACAAATAATAATATGACATACCTTTTGAACTTGTAGATATATTTGATGTACCTGATGACTATAGACCTCCCCGGGAACTTGCTTTTAGACTCTAAGAACCCGACATCCTCATATACTCAAGCTTTCATGGATTTTCCAAACTATATGCGACCGAATCTTCTTCATCCCACGTATGTACACACCCTCATCCAATTCAACTCGCGTATGTACCTGACTTCCTCCACTGCAGCCCACGTACACCTAAAAAAATAGGATTTTTTCAGTAATTATGCAACTCCGAAACTTTCACCATCAACCCTTCTTTTCTACCTCAAACTTGCATAACTTCAGATGTATCAATGAGTACCTACAATAAACCTTACAAAATAATAGATATTCAATGTGCTCAATAGGTTCTAATAGGAGACCCTTGCTCTCTTATTTAAAATCTCCAAGTAGGTTTTATTACGAGAAAAATCACTCTATGGCATGGGGTAAACCAAAACAGACGGAATGACTGCAAAAATCAACTCTAATACCAAGTATGCTATATAAATGAAATTCTAATAGGACAAGATCAAGAGCCTACCTCATCTGGACGTTCGATGAAGACCACCATTGAGCACACAACTCAAAGCTTTAAACCTGCAACTTGTCCAAAACAACCAAGATATGCAAGCATATGGTGATAATATATAATGTTAGCATATAAAATAGAACAATCCATTAACATACATGAAAAATACGCCCATGGAATAACAATTCAAATATTTGCAAGATATCAATTGGACGAGAAAATAATATTTCTATTAAAATAATCAATAGAAGTATACAAGTGACAAACTTCAATGTTGCCATGTCCCAGAACTGAGAAACTAAGTCCCTTCCAGCTGGGCCTCCACCACTTCAATCCTCCACCAAAGGCAAGCTCATATAAAGGAGATAATGAGGTTCTCCATCAAAGAGGGAAGAGCTTGGGGGATGAACAATGTGTTCACACTTTCAAGGATAAAGGGATGCAGACTCAATGTGAAGTGAAATTTCTCCAGAGTATCTTTGCTCTCCAAAGTTGAATTCTCTCTTCTTCCACAGTTTGGATATGGCTCAATTTATAGCCTTCAAATGGAACTGAAGGGCCAAGTCAGAATAGTTCCAGTATATGAAAGGTCAAGGTTCATGGATCTCATGATGTGACATGGAAACCCAACACATTTTTTTAATTTTGAGCAATAAACTTGATGTACATGGGATGTAGTGGTGCAACATGCATATACGCATACTGTATAACTGATAGGGCATGTATATGTGGAAAAATATGATTTTTTGGTTTTGGGGAGTACAAAAGGGGACTTCAATTCTGCATAAGGAAATGGAAAGGCCATCCAAGCAAGTTGCATAGGGTGAGGCAAAAATTGCTATAACAACTTCCTCAAGTGGTTACGTTCTAACTAACTTTACCCAACTTCCTTATTTTAGGGCTAACACACTTCTAACCACTTGTCCACTTACAACCACTTTATCCACAATTAGTAAACTCACCACTTCTAGTTGCAACTAATTTATTTTTAATTATTTTCTTTTTGCAACAACTTAACTCTTGATTAAATCTTAGTTACAACCACTTTGACTAGTAAACTTCTTCTAGGAGATTCTATAATAAATTGGCTTCTTTTACCTTCTAGGCGATTCTAGATAACCCATGATGGTTCTTTAACTTCACAAGGCCATAACTCTCTAACTGTGAGGAGTTATGTGATGTTACACATATCACCAGGTATGACATGACATGTAATATCCATCTAGAATAGTCTTACCTGCAAATTTACTGATCTTCATTCCTTTATACCTCAAAAAAACTTGATTCCCTTAACCATACTATTGGGGCTGCCAAAATTTTCTACCATACTTGCTTCAAGGGTTGACATCAATGAAAACCAACATAATTAATAAACATCCCCCAGTGGCCAAAATGAATTCCATCTACTTTATTCTATCCCTAACAACTTCATATATATGAGAGGTCCATCAAATATGTGTTAAATTTGAATTCTTTCATGGGGATTTTCAAGAAAAAATTTACATGTAACAAAATCCTAGCTATATTAAAAATGACTCTAGTCTTCCTTGCCACCTTAAGAAATCTCCTTGGGTTTGGTATACTAAAATGGATAGCTTTCTTCTTTACATTGGCTTTTCTATATGTCATTTCAACCCTACTATCTATACCAAGAAAGTGAGTAGCCATATCATCATACTTGTTCTTTATGTTGATGACCTTATTCTCACTACTAGTGACCCCAAACTTTTAACCCATGTGAAATCCAGTATTAAGAAGAAATTTGAAATTATAGACTAAGAAAATTTTCCTTATTTTCTTGGCCTCCAATTATTGCAAACTAAGTAAGGAATTTTTCTTACCCAATGTAAGTATGCATGTGACCTTATTCATAAATTCCACATGGAAGATTTTAAACTAGCCCCATCTTCAATCCAATCTAGAGTAAAACTTGTTGTCGCTTTTACCACACCCAAAGTAGATGCCACTTTGTATCATTTTTTAGTTGATAGCCTCTTGTATTTGAATCATACACATCCATATATTTCCTTTTGATGTTTCTTATGTTTCTCAATATATGAAAACACCCCATGAGAGCCATTGGGAAACAACAACAAGGATACTTTGGTATATCTAGGGTACAATTCAGTTTGGGACAAATTACAGATTAGGGGGGACTCCTTTGTTGGTTGGTTTCATTGATTTTGATTGGGTTGGGGACCCTAATGATTATAAGTCTATTATAGGTTAAGTTTTCAATCTTGGTTCCAAACCTATCACTTGGACTAGTAAGAAGCAATGCATTCTTTCTCTTTCTTTAGTAAAAGCAGAGAATCAAGTAGTAGTTAGTGCAATTCAAGAAGAATTGTTGATTTTATGCATCCTTTCAAATTTTAGATTCCGAAAACAACATCTAACCACACTCTAGTGTGATAAATTAGAGTGCCATTCAACTCACCAAAGATATAGTTCAATATCAACATAACAAACAAATTGAGCTTTACTTGCACTTCATAAAAAATATTCAATATCATGTTCTTGAAGTGCCATTTTGCTGAACAAATGATCAAGTTGCAAAAAATTTCAAAAAGACTCTTACAAAGATGAATTTTTCCAATCTTCAATATATGTTAGAACTTGGGAGTTTAGGAAGTTGTCATTAAGGGGGACTAAGTTGTAATCCCTCCTTCCTTATCCTATTATATCACATTTGTAAATATTTCAATCCTATCCCAAGTTGTACTTAAATAAGGATGCTACTATATTTAGACACTTAGGAGTTAGTTAAGTTCAACTTAGTCTAATGCGTCTTTAGGTAAAGTGTGTTTCGTTAGTGTTCCTTTATGATTATCTAATATGATGATCACGATTGTGCTCTAGACATAAAATGATCCAATGGTTCATCTTCAACTCAATAATAAGGGCATTTGATCCATGTCTTGAAACCCAATTGGTCCATGATCTATATTTAAATCATGGATGGTCATTTACTTATGATCAATTGTGAGAGTTTCATATGTAAACTATTTTCCTTTTGCATTAATATATTGCCTCAAGTTGTTTCATTGGTTGGGGTAGTCGATTGTTTCCCTCTATGAGGGTTTTAACCATGTAATAAATCATTGTATTGATCTCTAATTTATTTGTATGAGTGATTTCCTTAAGTTGTTTGACCTATGTGGATATACCCCATTTATTGAGCAATAATGTGCTTAACAATAGAAATTCATGGTTCCATAAGCCATAATTGACTTCATGTAAGTCTGTTGCCAATATTTTCATATAGTTTTGCAATCTTATGTTTTTTCTTAAATAAAAAAACCTCCAAAATTGATTGACAAAGTGATGTGAATGTGAGGTTATCAATAACTTGTAGTAATTGAGAATGATTAAGGTATTTCCAAGATAACTATTTACTAGATTCCTTGTCCCATATGTCTTTCTATTTGTGAAATTTTTTCCATGTCATCAACTTCTGATATGAATTGGATAATTATATTATTTTTCATCTATCTCAATGCCTATAGAGTGAAAAAAATGGAGGAATAATCTTACGGGCCATTTTAGTGGCAGGTCCCAGCTTGGAAAATTGGGGTCTGGAACCTTTCGGGGCCATTTTGAGGAATTAATGAAATTTATGGGGATCATGTTGTTCACAATGTGAGAAAATTCCTGAAGGTTTCTACACTCTGATACATTTCCAACAATGGGTCAAACTCCTCAATCAAAGCTCATATGAAAAATTTATGCCTCCTGTAAGTTGACCTACCGTGTTGACCACCATGGTACGAGAGGATGCCACATCAACCCCTGTTACACATGCATATGAGGGTATCCGTGTATTTAATTTCAAGAACATTCTAGACAATTCAAACCCGATCACTAATTGAGGGTTCAAGAAGTTAAAACCCTAACCCTAGATAGCTATTGCACTATGTTAAATACTGGGCCACTGGGATGAGAAGGGGTTCCATTCTATGCTATTGTATTTTGTTCCAGAACAAAGTGAGACAACTAGGAGTGGGGAATTAGAGAAAATAATAGAGGGGGTTAATGTTCTGTAGCATCCTGACAGGCCACAGATCTCATATAACTCCATAGAGAGTGCCTTCTCCTTTGTACTTGCATCATTTCCATGCCAAAGAAAAGAGAGAAGAGAAACCTCACCTTCTAGCTAGGTTTTCTCCAGTAAGGGTTTCCTAGAACAAATATTTCTATTATTTTGTGGATGGTGTGTGATTATATTTTACTATTCTCTATTTTTCGCATTTTATTTATTTCATGCGTAAGCAGAAAATCAATAATTAAATATTCTATAATCTAAAGGAATTTAACCTTCATAATATAGATTTCAGGTTTTATTGATCATATCAATTGTGATGAACTGTTCCAGTGGAATATCCATGACACTTTACAGATCATATTGTTATCAGAGTAGGTTTTCTTAGGATATTTGTGGAAAGTTGCAGGGATACATGAATCGGTTTAAGAAGAAAGACGTAGAAACCTAGCCATGGTCGACGAGTCTATTCATAACAACCCTTGAGATCTAGTAGAGGATATATTTGTGAGGATGGAGGAGGAAGTCACTGAGATATATTGAAATATGTGCCTCCTCATGGAAACTCTAGAAAGGAATTTCACACCGATCAAAGAGGTTGAAGGCTCTAATTCAGATATCAGATCAGAGGGGAAATTGAAAGATAATGAAGACCCAGAAAAGGAGTCATAGAAAGAACCCGAGAAAGAGAAACCGAGTTCTGGTTCCATAAACCCTCCACAATATTTATTCAAAATGGAAGTGAAAGTGGACATAAATCCATACCATGGTGAGATCGATGCATTAAAACCGAATCATTTTTTTTCTTCAACCTGATTTTTTTTATATATTCATTTAAAGATGAGTATACATGTTTTAGTAACTCCATAGAGAGTGTTTTCTCCTTTATACTTGCATTATTTACATATTAGAGAAAAAAGAGCAGAGCAAACTCAACTTCTATATGGGTTTCATCCCATAAGGGTTTCCCAGAGAAAATATTTGTGTTATTTTGTGGATGGTGTGTGATTGTATTTTATTGTTCTCTATTTTCCACATTTGATCTATTTAATGCACAAATAGAAAACCAATAATTAAAGATTATGAAATCTAAAGGAATTTAAACTTCATAGTGTAGATTTTAGTTTTTATTAATCAGATTTGTTGTGACAAACTATTACAGTGGAATATCCATGATAGTTTACATATCATATTGGTAGCAAAGCAGGTTTTCTTGGGGTATTTGTGGAAGTTGTAGGGATCCAGGAATCATGTTAGAAAAATTGTAGAACCCTAGCCCTGGTTGTCGAGTCTATTCATAACAAACCTCACGATTTAACATATGAGAGATTTGTGAGGTTGGAATAGAAAGTAACTGACATATCTCGTAATATGTTACCAAAATAATCTGAAGATAAATCTCAAAATAAACCCACAATATCAACAAGAATAATCCAAACCATTCACCAAATACTGAACACAAGAAATAGTTCAAACCCTTGAGGTAGGGTAACACCATATATTAATCCTTAAGGAAGGATAACACTCCTCAAGCAATGCTTGATACATTCACAATATTCTTCACTATGTTTCATTACATTTCTTACACTTCTTTATATAGCTCTCTCTATCTCCTAGGAACCTTCTAGAGAGCCTTCTCACGTTTATTACATTTAACTACCATAGTGTACCTTTATTCATATAGTGGACCTAGTCCACCTTACATTGAATGACCACATTCTCATATATTACATGAATTCCACTAATAATACATAACCACATTCCCATTGGGTACCTCCCTAGGTACCCCATATTACCTCCCTAGGTATACTACATTCCATCCCCGTTCACATGTTTCATCCTAGAAACATGAGAAGGAACCATACAATATGATCGACTAAGCAATATAGCCAACTAGTACCAAGTATGACCATCCATTCATCCCAATGGAAGTCGAACATGATGTCCATCTACTGCCTTGCCACCTTGATCTTTCTCTGCATCATGTCGGGGTTTCCATGGGATTGTTTCTGTAGCCTGAGCTCCTCCCGTAGTGCTGGTAGTCCTCCATGCACCTCTTTATCGGTTTCTTGTCTGGTGCCCTGCTGGTGCATAAATATGTTGATGCACAT
Organism: Picea sitchensis; assembly: GCA_010110895.2. NCBI lineage: Eukaryota > Viridiplantae > Streptophyta > Pinopsida > Pinales > Pinaceae > Picea > Picea sitchensis. Next base: position 10,893 of record SNQJ01S0114721.1, read on the forward strand.
GCCCTTTCCTTGATGACTGTTGTGTCTCTATATGATGTGGATGGAAATATACAACTGTAGGAATCTGTTCTTTTTTCTTCAAATCTACAACACTTTGTGCCTTTGAGTCAATGACCTCCTTAGCTTCCTAATTATGTCCTTCCTGTAGTTTTTATTCATCTCCTTATGTAGACTCTACCTCTGATTCAACTTCAGACTCGACAATAACTTCTTTGCTAGCCTCCATGGGCCCATCTTTCTTAGTAAGAGACACATCCTGCAATGTGATTTTCTTTTTCTTGTACCACAACTTCAAAAACTTCTTTTGCACATTAATATTAATGGTACCCACTGATTCTATCCAAGGATATCCCAAAACAATATCCACTTCATCCATATCCATAGCATAAAAATATGAATGTAACACATGTTTATCCATGGTAATCTTCAAATCTTTAACAATTTGAACATTTTCACCCTCAACCTTTGTGATTTGAATATTATTTACTAGAACTTGCAATCTATTAACCAACTGAACAGTGATAAAATTTTGCTGGCAATTGGGGTTAATAGAATCAATGATATTTTCTTTATGAATAAAACCATGAACTTGTAATATAGATTTTCCACCTAAAAATAAACCCTTGGTTCTCTCTTCATCCTTACACTTTGTATGAGACCACCTATCTAAGAATAAATTTTCAAATTCTTCATCAGAAAGTGCCATTGTTTTAGAATACTTAAGCGGTGCCCACCAAATGAATGCATCATCTTGTAAGTGTAAACTAACCAAACCTCTCCAATTCTTTTTCCATGCTAACTTTTCTTCTTTTATAATTTTTCAATATTTGGGCCATCATATTTTCCAGTAAAATACAAATACATATTGGAATAAGTCTTCAATAAAAACTAAAGCTTAAAAAATAACTTATTGTGCAAATCGCGCGGCTTTTTCCGGAAAACCCTGAAAAATGGTTGAATTTAAAATGCTCATAACTTTACTTCCCACACTTTGTTTCGGATGATTTTTTTTTATTTTTAAATTGGGTATGTTTCCGAGAGGAATTAAAATATCCAATTTGTTTGGAAAAATTCTTCTCAAAAAGTTTCATATCTGAACCTGAAGTGCACCACCCTTTTTTTTTCTAGATTGTTTTTGCAAAAAGAGCCAAAAAATTCTCCCTTTCTTTGGCCAAGGAAAGTGATATGATACCACTTGTTAAGTACCATAATAATCCGAAGATAAATCTCAAAATAAACCCACAATATCAACAAGAATAATCCAAACCATTCACCAAATACTGAACACAAGAAATAGTCAAAATCTTTGAGGTAGGGTAACACCATATATTAATCCTTAAGGAAGGATAATACTCCTCAAGCAATGATTGATACATTGACAATATTCTTCACTATGTTTCATTACATTGCTTATACTTCTTTATATAGCTCTCTCTATCTCCTAGGAACCTTCTAGAGAGCCTTTTCACATTTATTACATTTAACTACCATAGTGGGCCTTTCTTAATATAATGGACCTAGTCCACCTTACATTGAATGACCACATTCTCATATATTAAATGAATTCCACTAATAATACATAACCACATTCCCATTGGGTACCTCCCTAGGTACCCCATATTACCTCCCTAAGTATACTACACTCATGCAAACTCTAGCAAGTAATCTTGGACCATTCAAAGAATTTGGAGGCTTGCACTTAGAGATCATATCAAATGTGAAATCAAGAGATAATGATGTACCAGAAAAGGAGTCATAGAAATAACCCAAGAATGAGAAGCAGGGTTCCAGTTCCATAAACCCTTCACAATCATGTTGATGGCCATAATTGACCATGTTCAACATTGAGTAAATCACCCGGTTAAGGCCCCAATTAGACCTTTATCCGTTTGGGATGGTGATTCTGACTAGTTTTATGGGTCCAATTACCCTTATCTAAAACTTACCTAATCCAAATGCAGATCTAATATAACTAACCTAACCTAACCTAAACTAACTGAAAAAAATGGCTCAGTCAAGCCACAAGGGTGCCTTCTTCTGCGAAAGAAGACTTAAAGATATGTAATGAATTAAATGAAATATAAATGAATCCTAGTCTAAATAAATATATTCTATCATGATTAGGAAAATATATATACCTCTTCCAATCAAGAGAAAGATAATGCAATATGAACCAACATTGAGCTTAGAATAAAATGTAGTTAAGAGATCAGAGAAATATTTCTAGGATCTGCCACTTGTTTAAACAAATATGTACAAACAATTATCTGATAAATAGTTGTCATATATCCATTGTACATATATCTAATTCAAATGGAAATGTATTTAATCCAATAGATCATGTTAGAATACTAGAACAATCCTAATAGAATGACAAGAATAATACCAAAACGAATATAACACTAAGCTGATAGATAACTATGCAACTAAATGCATAAAAGCATGCTCAAATGCAATATTCAACCCTCAATTCATCTCTGTCCAATCCTACAAGATAGCTTAGCAGTGATTTAAAAATAAGCACAAATTATTCTAGTCTAACAATAGTGTTGGAAAAGATAATTCATACTGTAATATCCCTCGGTTGAACCCAATTGTAAATGTAATATAACTGTACTTAAGCTGGTGAGCTGTTTTGACATCATTTTTGTAATGCACCTTTAAAGGCATAGTGCATGCATGTACTGTGCAATAAAATGATGCAGTGTGCAAATAACCGGATACCGCGTGCAGTAACTAAAGTGTAAGTAGTATGGGGGTCAACGAACCTCATTTATATGATATGTATTATAGGCTGGTGAGCCAGTTATTATAAGTTGGGATGGTTATGTTTTGGAATTAGGCCAGTGCACCTAGATGTTAAACGTCAGTGTGCCTATTTTGTATATGTCTCATGATTAATATAAAATACATCGCTGCACATAGACCTACCACGATAAAAGAGATGGGGGACTAAACTTCACCAGTTAGGGAAAAGGAGGGCCAAAATTTAAGGGAAAGGGCTAAGCTAGAGAGCTTAAGCCGAAAAGGAATATTATATTAATATTTCTTAAAACATAAAGTATGGATAATTATTTTATCCTAAGTTCTAAAGTTGGGGACAAGTGGACCAAAGTAGCTTCCAACATGAAAAGTGTCAAGTTGGGGACATGCATACATATCGTGGGGACTTAGCTCTTTGAACACCTTCACCATCATTCAAACGAACACCTTCACCATCATTCAGACGAACATCCTTACCATCATTCTCATGATGTTTCTTACGATCATCTTGTCCATGATTCCTTCCATCATTCAATCATCCAATCAACGATTCCATGACCATTTTTCACTCGGGTAGTCAGTTATCCTTGGGACATTCATTTCACAATATCTGAGCCTGTTTCCATAACCATTTCCTGTTGGTGTACCTGGTTATCTTGGGAGCGAGATTGAAGAAGTGGGTTGTCAGGCTCGTGGGAAATTGAAGAGGCGGGTTGTCCGGCCCATGAGAAATTATCTGAGCGAGAGAATTTCTAGGAATTGATTTCTTGAAGGTGCTAAATTGTAGCGACAGTGATCTGAGACTTCCGGTCCAACCTGTTGCTAAACCTGGAAGGGAAGTGGGGAAGCCAAGGGACTGTTGAGCAGAGAAGGGACACACTTCCTTGGGTGGGACAGGCATGTGGGGAATGAGAGGCTGTAGGCTGTTAGTTGAGTGAGAACCCGAGACAAAGTCTTTTCTTTTGTCTATGAGCCTTTAGCCTAGTTAGGAATCCCTTTACCCGGGTGGAGTTTAGTCCCATCTCGAGGGTGACTCACTGTTGAGAGTGATGAATAGTGTAGTCTAAGGCTGGGAGGTTCGTGGATGGTCTGCACGCAGTTGGTGACAATATTTCCAAGATAAGTACCAATCGTGTGATAAATTTACATGCTGCATTTGTTATTTACATGCTTATGTTACAATTTATCATATGTGTGATTATAACTGTCTATATGTTCATGGGTATTTCCCTGTATATGCTGCATGTTTGTGTTTACTGTTATTTCAGTATGAAATCATATATTTACAGAACATAATTGTTTGTTTACGTTAAATGTAAATCTTTCGCAAGAGTGTTGTATGTATATGTTATAATTGCATGCAGTTCAAAGAGAAAATTTATATGGCATAGCTCAGTTGAATACTGGGTATGTTACAATAGGTTCCGCAGTGAGAGAACGAAAGTGTTCCCTCATGTAGCCTGGCCTTTGTAGGCTGGGAACGTTACAAAGACAGTTTCAGATCTAAGTAAAGAGTCTGAGGAGTGGCATTCCCAGCCGATGTGAGGCTGAGGATGTTACAGTATGGTATCAGAGCCTCAGTTCCAACACTGAGCCTGGATGGGCCGGAAAGGTTTAGTTGAAGCGAATATTCACAAGAGATTAATTTCAAAGTGACCAAATTTCAAGTCACAGAGTGTCCATGGAAAAATGTTGGCGTGTAGGTGTGTGCGGTAAATTGTGGCGCCGCGTGGAAGAATATTGTGTGCGGATGCATGCATTGAATTTAGCATGTGCATGGTGAGCACACACATAGTAATGTGCACGTGGTGTGCACCACATTGAAAAACACAAAGGATTTAGTTGGTGCACACATAGTATAAGTATAAGTTTCTCGCAACAGTGTATTCAATGGTGCACACAGATTATTGTGCATGGTAAGGCATATTGAACTTCAACATGGTGCAATGCATAGGGAGAAATACATGTGGAATATCAGTGCACGATACCAAAACTGTGCGCAGTGGATATTGGCGCACAACGCAAAAGTAGTGCGCACAATTTATTGGTGCGATGGAGAAGAAATGCATAGGGGATATAGGTGTGTGGAAGCACGATTTACCTTGTAGTGTTGTTGTGCACAATAAATATGGGTGTACAGGTTGAATTTTTGTGCGCGTGAAGTCGTTTGGAAGGCGATGAGTCTGAGTTAATAGAAAATTTGCATGATATTAGAGGAAAAAGAAACACACAACTACATAGGAGAATTATTTAAAATGAAGTCAGAATTGGTTATGAAGAAATAAATATAATCTAAATTGTTAATCCGAGAGAATTTCAGGGAAGAATTCCTAGCTTTATATTCCTCCGATTCAGACAGATGGAAGTGAAATATAAGCTTACAAGAAAAGTATACTATGAAAGAAAACAAGACTCATAACACCACCAGTTAGAATCTTGTAATAAACAATCCAAAGTCCACTTCTGCATTTATATAATCATATTAATCCCAAAATTACAAAAAAAAAGGAATGATAATAGTTATCATATTGTAAAAGAACCATTTAAGAACATGCCTATCATCTCTGAAGTCCCTTACCTCTGCTACCCCCTGTTCCAAAATACCTAATTTTAGTTGAGGACTCATTTCAGGTTAGCGATTTCCTCCTTTAAATAATCTAACCAGATCGGTTGACTCTCTCCAACACTTTCAACCATTTCAACTGTGGTTTCCCTCTTCTGTCGCTTGCTCCTTTTCTTCTTAGCAGCTGACCTGTTGATGACTAAATCCTTCATAGTGGGATTCAACCTGATTTCCAAATGTGAGTCTATAGCTGACTCTGTGTGGAATTTAGTCGCTAGAATGTGAGCAAGTACCCTTTCCTCCTTATTCACAGGAAAGTCTAGCATGTTACCCGAATAACCAACCTCACTAGATTTAGCCTTGTCCATGTACCTCAGTTTGTGGATACCGAAATGATTTTACAGAGAGCATAAAGTCGAGCAATTTGGAGATTAATCCATTTATGGATAAACCAATGTCTCCATACTTGAGGATTGGTAGTTATAGAATCCCAATTATGAAGCATAGACAGACTACGTACAAGTGCATTAGGTTGACATGCTCAACTAATCCATTTCAAATGATTAGCTTTTGAGTTCATTACATGGCGGCGTTCAACTGACGTCATACAACTGTGAATTACTGAATGAGTGAAATAGGGTGATCTGACTAGCCATTGTCGTTCCACGAGTGGTGGATTTGACATTTTGAAACACGTGATACCGCGTCTTGACGAAAGTGGTTTTGGCAAACCGCTTTTTGCCCAGATGTGTCTTTGAAGGCACCACGCGTCTATGTTCTCAAGACTTGGGCCTTATCTAGAATTGTGATGGTGATAGTACCAGGAAATCAGGAGAGATAATTCTGATGTATATATGGAACCAAAATGGTTCATATTTTTCATGAATTGTTGAATTGTTAACCTGATAAGTTTCGATGGCTGCACGTTTTGCAGAATTAACAACAACTGGATCAAATAAGATCAGTCCAGAGTCCATAGGAATGGAAGAGGCATAAGGAAATTACAGTCATCCAGATGAGAGCAGAGGGATGGATGTCCATTTTGGAATTGAAGGAACAAACTCCAATGGACATGGAGAAGAAAGGAATGGAAACATGAATATGGCAGAGATCATTAAAAATTTGCAGAAGGATGTCCAAAGACATAAGGCTGATAATGAAAGGATTATGAGAGCTAAGGAGTAGTAGGATGACTTCAACATGAAGTTATTGGAGGGATTGAACATAATAGAAAAGAAATTGGTTAAGGAGAGTGGCTCAAGCAAATCTAGAAGTCACAAGTCTTTGGATGAGAAAAGAAAAGCAAGAAGTGTTAGCAGACACCACCATCATTCTCCAAGGCATTCCAATAAGAGAATAGGAAAAAACTCAAGTCCATCCCCTGTCAGAAGGCATAAGAGATATGGGGTGGATGAGCTACGAGGAGAAATGAACAAAATCAAACCTCCTACATTTGATGGTGAGCACAAGAAGGATGAAGATGCAGAAACATGGTTGATGGGCATGAGAAAGTATTTTCAATTGCATAATTATTCTTCTCATGTAGAGGGTAGAATTGATATCTATCAACTCAAAGGAAAGGCATCCATGTGGTGGGATCAACTTGTGGAGGTGAAGCACATTAAAGAGAAAAGTGTTACTTGGAGGGAATTCAAGAAGTATTTTGAGAAGAAATACTTGACTAAGAGATACTACGACAAGAAAATGAAAGAGTTCTTTGAAATCAAGCTTGGAAGTATGACCATAGATGAATATGAGAGAAGGTTTATAGAACTACTGAAGTATGTCTCTTTCATCAAGGACGAGACAATCAAAATTCAAAGGTATTTGAGTGGATTTCCATCATTCATCAGTGACAAAATACAATATGATGAACCCAAGACATTGGAAGAGACCATAAGGCGAGATAAATGCCTATATGATCAACAGAAAGTAAGGCCAGCTTTCCAAAAGGCTTGGGAAGACAAAAGGAAATTCAATATGGATCAGAGGAAGAAAGGAGCTAAGCCACCATTATTCAGAAATAATCCATAGGGACAACAAATGCCTAAAGAACCTAGAACGATTGACATAGGGAGTCAAGGGCCAAGACAACCACCTATTCAATGTTGGGGTTGTAAACGAGATCATAGGTTCAGAGATTGTCCTCACAAAAGTGAAAAAGGAAGGGTTGTTCACAATGTACAACAAGATGAAATAGTGGAGGACATGGGCAGATATGTGGAAAGGATCTATGTAGCCTTGGACAACAATCAAGCAGAGTATCAGTCCCACATGATTGAAGTGGAAGGTATGATCAACAACCAAACCATTGCTAGTTTAATTGATTCAGGAGCTAGTCATAGTTATATAGACCCAAAGATGGTGGAAAGTTTGCATTTGCTAAGAAGAAAGCATGAGAAATCTTGGTTGGTGCAGCTGGCTACAGGAGCCAGAAGAAAAGTTAATGAGATGGTTAAGTCATGCCTCATGGACATGAATGGAATGAACACCAAGGCAGATTTGAACATCTTGCCTTTAGGTTCCTATGACTGTCTAATTGGGATGGATTGGTTGGACCAACATCATGCTCTCCTGGACTGTCATAAAAAATAATTTACTTACTTGGATGAGGAAGGGAAACTAAGGAAAGTGCAGGGAATTCCCAGAGCAGTAACCATTAGAGAAATTTCAGCATTGCAAATGAAGAAATGTTACAGAAAAGGATGTCAAATATTTGCAACTCATACAAAAGAGACACCTAAAGATAAGGAGCCAAATTTGGAAGATTATGTAGTCCTGAAAGAATTTGAAGATGTGTTCAAGGAAGTACCAGGACTACCCCCAAAAAGATACATTGATTTTTCTATAAATCTAATTCCTGGAGAAACTCCAGTGTCAAACACTCCTTACAGAATGAGTACACCAGAATTGAAGGAGTTGCAAATGCATCTTGAAGAACTTCTAAAGAAGGGGTATATATGCCCAAGTGTGTCACCTTGGGGTGGTCTACTCTTGTTTGTGAAAACGAAAGATGGAACATTAATATTGTGCATTGACTTCAGACAGTTGAATAAAGTGACTGTTAAGAACAAGTATCCTCTGCCAAGGATTGATGATCTCTTTGATCAATTAAAGGATGCAAATATATTTTCAAAGATAGATCTCAGATTAGGATACCATCAGGTAAGGATTAAAGAAGAAGATATCAGCAAGACTGCCTTGAGGATAAGGTATGGTCATTATGAGTTCACAGTGGTGCCATTTGGGTTGTCAAATGCACCAACTATTTTCATGTGCTTAATGAATGGTGTTTTCCGAGAATATCTGGACAAGTTTGTCATTGTATTTTTGGATGACATTATTATATATTCTAAGTCAGAGGAAGAGCATGAACATCATTTAATGATGGTGTTGCAAGTATTAAGGGAGCATCATTTGTATGCCAAATTGAGAAAGTGCTCATTTTATCAGAAACAAATCCATTATTTGGGGCATATCATTTCAAAGGATGGGATAGCAGTGGATCCTAGGAAGATAGAAGCCATTAGATAATGGTTAGTGCCGAAGAATGTGACAGAGGTAAGATCATTCATGGGTCTTGCAGGCTACTACAAAACATTTATTGAAGGATTCTCAAAGATTGCACACCCAATCACTTCCTTTCAAAGAAAGGGAGTGAAGTTTCAGTGGACACTGGTTTGCGAAAAGAGTTTCCAACACTTGGAACAATTATTGACAAGTGCTCCAATATTAAGGATTGAAGACCCAAATGAAGACTTCATTGTATGCACAAATGTACGTAATGAAGGACTTGGTGGAGTCCTCAGTCAAAATGGGTTTGTCATATGTTATGAATCAAGGAAGTTGAAGGAGCATGAAAGAAATTATGCCACTCATGATTTGGAGTTGGCAGCCATAGTGCATGCCTTGAGGAAATGGAGACACTACCTCATGGGGAAGAGGTTTGAGCTAAGAACATACCACAATGGTCTGAGGTATTTATTTGATCATCCAAATCAAAATTCTAGGGAAAGCAGATGGTTAGAATTTCTAAGCGAATATGACTTTGATATAAAGCATATCAAGGGGAAAGAGAATAAAGTGGCGGATGCACTCAGCAGGAGGGTGCATGAAATACATGCTACGACCATTAACATGTATTAGACTGATATTAAAAGAAAAATTATGGAGGCTGCAAATGCAGATCTGCAATATAGAGAATCGGTAGCAAATCTACATCAGGGTAAGATACCACAAAAGGTGGATAATTATAATTTGGGAATAGATGGAATACTGTTGCACAAGAACATAATTTTTGTTCCAAATGTCCAGGACTTGAAACGTATGATTTTGAATGAAATGCATAATGTCCCTTATGCAGGACACCCTGGATATCAGAAAACTGTGGCAATGATCAAGAGCCAGGTATGGAGAGAGAAATACATGAATACATCGCTAGATGTATGGAATTCTAGAAAGTTAAAGCAGAGCATAGGCACCCAATAGGGTTGCTGCAACCTTTGCCCATTCCTGAATGGAAGTGAGAAGTGGTGACAATGGATTTTATTATGGGATTGCCCAGAATAGGCAAGCTGCATGATTCAATCATGGTAGTGGTGGACAAGCTTACAAAAGCTTCCCATTTTGTTCCACTAAAAACTACTCACAAGGCAACAAATGTTGCTGATATTTTCATGAAGGAAGTGACACAATTTCACGGAATTCATAAAACAATTATGTTCGACAGAGACCCGAAATTCACCTTGAATTTCTGGAAAGGATTGTTCAAAGGATTCAGAATGAATCTAAACTTTAGTACAACTTATCATCCCAAGTTTGATGGAAAGACAAAGAGGGTGAATATAGTGATAGAAAACACACTGAGAATGTATGTGATGGACAAACCATCGAAATGGGAAGACTACCTGCACTTGGTAGAATTCGCTTACAACAATGGGTATCAGGCATCGTTGAAGATGAGCCCATTTGAAGCACTTTACGACAGAAAGTGAAATACTCTAGTGAGCTGGGATAATCCATCCAATAGGACAGTAGTTGGGCCAGAGTTGCTCAAGGAGACGGAGGACCAAATGATAAAAATTAAGCATAATTTAAAAGCTGCCCAAGACAAGCAAAACATTTATTCCGATAAGAACAGAACCCACAAAGAGTTCAAAGTGGGTGATCATGTTTTCCTGGAGGTGAAACCTAACAGGAGTTCCCTGAAGTTGGGAAGCTACGCCAAATTGGCAGCCAAATTTTGTGGGCCATTTGAAATCCTAGAGAGGATTGGCCCAGTTGCTTATATGATTTCATTGCCTACATCTATGTCTGTTCATAATGCGTTCCATGTCTCATTACTAAATAAATATATACCTGATGCTAATCATGTTATTGATTGGAATGTGATTCAGGTGGAGCAAGAAGGCACTTTTCAAGTGCATCCGGTGTGCATTATGGAGCGGAAAATCAATCAACTTTGGAATGGAGCCATAGGGCTTGTAAAGGTCCAATGGACTTGGTACGGTCCCGAGGATGCTACTTGGGAGCATGAGGATGCAATGCGAACATAATACCCTCATTGCTTTGAGTATTTTTGAAAACTTTGTTGTATATGGGTATATGATGCACTGAGGCCAATGCATAAATAAGGGGAGGGGATTGTAATATATCTTGGCCGAACCCAATTGTAAATGTAATATAAGTGTACTTAAGCTGGTGAGCTATTTTGACATCATTTTTGTAATGCACCTTTCAAGGCATAGTGCACGCATGTACTGTGCAGTAAAATGATGTAGTGTGCACATAACCAGACATAACCAGATACCGCGCGCAATAACTAAAGTGTGCGCAGTATGGGGGTCAACGAACCTCATGTATATGATATGTATTATAGGTTGGTGAGCCAATTATTATAAGATGGGATGATTATGTTTTTGAATTAGGCCAGTGCGCCTAGATGTTAAAGTTCAGTGCGCCTAATTTTTATATGTCTCATGATTAATATAAAATACATCGTTGCGCACAGATCAACCACGATAAAAGATATGGGGGACTAAACTTCACTAGTTAGGGAAAGGGAGGGCCAAAATTTAAGGGAAGGGGATAAGTTAGAGAGATTAAGCCAAAAAGGAATATTATATTAATATTTCTTAAAACATAAAGTATGGATAATTATTTTAACCTAAGTTCTAAAGTTGGGGACAAGTGGACCAAAGTAGCTTCCAACATGACAAGTGTCAAGTTGGGGACATGCATACATATCGTGGGGAATTATCTCTTTGAACACCTTCACCATCATTTAGACGAACACCTTCACCATCATWYAGACGAACATCCTTACCATCATTMTCACGATGATTCTTATGATCATCTTGCCCATGATTCCTTCCATCATTCAGTCATCTAGTCAATGATTCCATGACCATTTTTCACTCAGGAAGTCAGTTATCCTTGGGAAATTCATTTCACACCATCTGAGCATGTTTCCATAACCATTTATTGTTGGTGTACCTGGTTAACTTGGGAGTAGGATTGAAGAAGCGGGTTGTCAGGCCCGTGGGAAATTGAAGAGGTGGGTTGTCAGGCCCGTGAGCAATTCTTCGAGTGAGAGAATTGCTAGGAATTGATTTCCTGAAGGTGCTAAACTGCAACTACAATGCTCTGAGTCTTTCGGTCCAACCTGTTGCTAAATCCCTGGAAGGGAAGTGGGGCATTCGAGGGACTGTTGAGCAGAGAAGGGGCACACTTCCTTGGGTGGGACATGCATGTGGGGAATGAGAGGTTGTAAGCTGTTAGTTGAGTGAGCACCTGAGACAAAGTCTTTCCTGTTGTCTATGAGCCTTTAGCCTGGTTAGGAATCCCTTTACCCTGGTGGAGTTTAGTGCCAGCTCGGGGGTGACTCACTGTTGAGAGTGATGAACAATGTAGTCTAAGGCTAGGTGGACGGTATACACACAGTTGGTGAAAATATTTCCAAGATAAGTACCAATCGTGTGATAAATTTACATGCTACATTTGTTATTTACATGCTTATGTTACAATTTATCATATGTGTGATTATAACTGTCTGTATGTTCATGGGTATTTCCCTGTATATGTTGCATGTATGTGTTTACTATTATTTTAGTACAAAATCGTATATTTACAAAACATAATTGTTTGTTTACATTATATGTAAAGATTCCTCAAGAGTGTTGTATGTATATGTTATAATTGCAAGCAACTCGAAGGGAAAATTTATATGGCATAGATCAGTTGAATACTAGGTATGTTACAGTATGTTCCACAGTGAGAGAACGAAAGTGTTTCCTCGTGTAGCCTAGCCTTTGTAGGCTGGGAACGTTACACAGATGGTTTCGGGGCTAAGTAAAGCATCTGAGGAGTGGCATGCCCGGCCGGTGTGAGGCCGGGGATGTTACACATACCCATCAAGACATAGAATAAACAAGGACTAAATAATCTCTTTATTAAATCCCCAAAACTGGAAACAATGCTGCAAATGGTTACAAAGGAGAAAGAGTTGTCCTTCTGTTGGTTCAATCGATAGTTAATATTATACAAGACAAATCCCCCTTACAACAGTGCAATGAGTACTTACTTTTGCAGAAAATTCCCTCCCCCCCCC
>SNQJ01S0114722.1:0-19090 GCA_010110895.2 Picea sitchensis
AATATTGTGTCTAGATTTGGTTGTCGAGTCATGATCATTACTAACAATGAAACATCATTCAAGTCCAAGAGAATGGAGAAATTTTGCAGTTACTATAATATAACTCTTGGCCATTCCACATCTTATTACCCACAAGGTAATGGGTTGGCTGAATCATCCAACAAAATCTAGGCTAGGATTATTCAGAAGCTTCTGTGGGAAAATAAGAAAGATTTGCACAAAAATCTCATATATGCGTTGTGGGATGATAGGATTACCACTAAAAGGTCTATTTCTACATCACCTTTTCAGATTGTATATGATACACAGGTAGTTTTTCCTACCTCATTAGGACTTCCAGTGATGATACTATTACAAGAATAGGAAGATGAACCAAATGATGCTCTAAGGAATATAAACCAATTAATCCATGTGAAACAAATGAGAGAACAGGTCTTCAATAAATCACAATTGCACCAAGATAAAATGAAAAGAGATTTTGACAGGCATACTAATGAAGATGATTTCAATGTGGATGATTTGGTACTGACGTGGGATGCAAGGAATAAAGATAGAGGGAAACATGGGAAGTTTGATAATCTTTGGTTGGGACCATTCAAGATTGTTGCATACCATAGGAGCAATGCTTATTTACTGCAGTAGATTAATGGATATCTCATTGGTGGAGGACTTGTGAATGGAAGGTTTCTCAAACACTATCTGGTTTAAATTTTTTTCAATCTCTTCATGTCATTGTAAATAAGAATTTTATTTTCAGATGAAGCATTTCAAATCAATAATCAACAGAAAATTGAAGACCGGAGTGAATTCCCTAATTTTATGCTTATTTTAGTCAAAGTTGTGTCAAGATTTAAGTCTTGTAAATGTGTTTGTTTGTCAATTTAGAGTCTTTGAGTCAAATAAAGATCAATGGTTGAGAACTTGTTCTAATTCTCTTTTCTACCTCACTAGGAGGAAAACTTCCCCATTGGGTCTAGCCATTAGCACCATGATTTTTGTATTTAGAGTTAGAGGTTTGTCCAAAACAAATTCAGAGTCATGCTTTGATCTCGGAAAAAATCTAGACTTTCCTAGATGAGTCATCGTTAGTGTGTCAAATTTTATGAGGTTAGTGACCAAATAAAGAATGGTTTGAAATTTCAAGTAAGGGGTTTGGCCATAAGTTGGTAAAATGGTGTAAGGTTCGTCATGTTTAATTTGTAAAGGTCTACTTCCCTAAGTCATGTGTCATGTCGAAAACTGGAAATTATGTACCGAGGTCAAATCAAGTTGTTAGGATGAATGTCATGTAAAACTATATTATGGGTTATCATTACCTAATCATTAAGTTAGAAAAGTGAACAATCATGGAACTCCATATCATTTGTACCATTGCATAATTCAAAGGAGTACATGTTGCACAAGTTCGCTGTGAAAATATTTAACTTGCCTTAAAACATTTTGTCGCTATAGATTTTCCTTGTCTTTTCATAATTTCATCCCTTATCCATTCAAGCATAAATATTGGTCATGTTTCAAGTTTCTCCACCACCTTCAACACTTGTGCATATTTCATAGCTTTTCCAGTAAGCCTTGAATCCCTTTGCTATGTAAATATTGTTTGTTGCCAGTCGCTACATAAATTGTTACTCTATTTTTGTTGCGTATCCTCCATTGCTTTCACTCATTATTCAAGAGATTTCCATGGATCCCATTGCAAATTAGCGTCTGGACCGATATTGTTTTTCACACAATCAGCCTTCTTTCTTCTAAGCTAAATTTTTATTACATACTCCTGCACCGATATTTTTGTTGCACCAAAAGTTTTGTTGTCGTTCATTGTTGCGTCGAGATTTCTACTACGTCGAAGTTTTTTGTTGTTGTTTACTACTATGCCGAATTTTACACTATGCTAAATTTTTCCGTTCCTATTTACTGATGTGCCTATATTTCCACTTTGATGAATTTTTACGTTTTTTTTTACAGCTACACACCGTGCAAAAATTACTATTCTCATTCATTGCACATAGAGGCTATTACAATCTATTGTTGCGCACCTGAAATTGATAGATATCAACATCATGACAACTCCTTAAAGTAAAATAAAGAATTCAAGAAGCCGTAAAGTCATGAGGTTTGAATCACATGATTTAAAGTTAGTAAATGAAGACCTGGTGATCAGAGTGTCCCTTGAACAAGACGGATTCATAATATTATGTAAAAATATTCAACGATATAATGCACAACTAACTAAGTAGTTCTCCCTTAACTTTATTGGTGTCAGTGCAACTATTGCAGGGATCACTTTTCAAGTGTTAGAGGAAACCATATCAATTGCGACAAAGATTCCTATGCAAGGAGAAAAATGGTTTAAAGCTATGCCATTAGATAATTCATGTTATGTTGATTTTATCAAACCCGAATATTAAAATCAGAAGATTGGAACCAACATTACCAGTGAGTATCTTATGGAGCCTTTTGAGAAAATTTTGAAGATAATCCGGAAGTAATTTACTCGTGAAGGAATATTTGACAAGGTGCATCAATACCACATCATGCTTCTGATGCATTTCATAGGGAGAAATCCTTTAAAATTGCCTTTTTTCCTATGTAGAATCCTAGGAAAGATGGAAGACAGTGTCCAAGACAAAGTTGACCAGCCAGAAAACAACCTATTTCATTTTTCCTTGATTAATATGTTGGTGGTTGAGGAGATCGAAAATTTAAACAGGGACTAGAATTCCTTCCTGATTTCAGAAAACATTCCTAGATATCCTAAATGATATATTCCCTTATCTAATGAGAAATCAACATTTCATAGTTCATAGGAAAGAGGAGGAGGTGTTTTTGAATGGGGGAAAAGAAAAGAAATTGAAGACTCATCACTTAGTCCACGAGCCTCAAAGAAAAGAAGAAAATTAAGATTCACTGATGAAACTAAGGAGACACAAGCTCCTAGTAAATTGTGCACCAGTTTGTCTTCTAGGAGGTTTCCCATACCCACAATTCAGATAGAATTTGTTGACTGTGCAACCCAGGATATTGATGAAAAGAAAATGGAACCAGGTGAGGAAGATGTAGATATTAAGGAGGTGAAAAAACAACTAAAGAAATATCAACATGTTATAGTCCAATTCTATTAGGAGAACAGAGAATTGAGGAGGCAACTAGTAGAAAAAATTCCTGAAGCACATTCATCACAGAGTAAAGTAGGCCAAAGATATCCTACCTCACCAAAAAGAGGAGAAAATAATATAAATTGGTTGAAGAAACAGATAAGAGAGGCTCAACATGAGATCATTAATATTAGGGAGGAAAAAAGGATATCCGAGGAAAGAATCATGGAACATTTCAAGAAATGTAGACTAACTCTTGACGATGCATGTGGAGCTCTCTCTAACGCTCAATAAAAATTGAAAAGGAATGCGACTTTGTTGAGATAGGTGAGGAGATTAAAGAGAAAAGAAAATCATTAAGAAAGAAAAACAAGGCCTTACGACTACAAGTGATATTGGACAAGGAAGCTACCGAAAAGCTGAATGATCTAATCCTTTGCTACAAACTGGATTTGTTTGAACAACCTCATCATGAAGATCCGTTGCGTGAAATCACTACCCAGATTTCGCAGTCAGCATTTGCATAACAAAAAATAGAATTTAGTGCACAATGATGATAGTTTTTTCCAATGATACACATGATGATTCATCATAACCATATGGTTGAAATTTTCTTAGAAATTTAGGATTGTAAATAACATTCCAGATAGGTTATGATTGCCAAATTGGTTTTCCTATTTTTGGTAAATTTTGTAGAGGTTGTTGTTCTTTTTGAAAACAACCAAATCCATAACACTAGGGGATAGTAGTTCGACTCCTAGAAGCTAAGTGTATATTTATTTTCTATATATATGGACTATTTTGATGTAAAAGGGGTTCATGAGCATAAGTATAGATTTTTTTATCCTCGATGTAACTTTTTGAATCTAAAGAAATAGAAATGCAGAAGTCCTGAATTCTTTAAGAAAAAAATTCTAATGGTGGTGATATGAAGATTGTACTCTTCTTTGTATGTACTACATGTGTACTTATTTTCATCTACACCTTTCTTCTTTTTTAAATTGGTAAATTAAAAGTCCATAATTCATCTAATGGTGCCCTAGACTTAATTGATTTAAATTATGTCTATCTTCTCAGCTAAGGTCAGAATTCAACCTTTCTGGTGCTTTGATCCTGTTGTATGTTTCTTTTCTTATTTCACCCTACTTGATCAAAATAAACACTAAAGTTCATCACCTTATTTAGCCTTTGTTCCTCTGAGGATTTATATATACCAAGCACTTTTTTATTTGTTTTCAGAGGTTGAATCCATAGCCCTAGAAGTTCTATCTTTTGTCAGCAGACCTTGAAACATTATCTCAAAATTCTAAATCTAGCCATCAACTTAAAGAAACCTGTCTATAAGAGATCAAGTATCAGAGAGAGCCCTCTCTATATTGGAAATGCTAGTTTCCAGTCTTAAATTTGGTTTGTAGGCTACCTTTGTGGATTGTTTCTTCAGCCCAACAATTTACTCATCGTTAACAACCCGGAGTCCCGAAGTCATCTAGGTCATCAATTGGAGAGGACACGTGTCATCAGATTTGGAGATTTAGAGGGTAAATACTATGGGGGATTAGAAGGAAGTGGATTCAATCTGGACCATTGATCATAAGAAGGACACGTCGCAGCAGATCCGAAGGTCCGACACTCCAGAGAAAATAAAGTGTATTTTTTTTTGGACTCCCGAAGGCCGAAGTAAATCCTAACCATCAATTTGGGGAGGACGTGTGGTGAAATATCCCGTAGTTCGGGGACTTGGCGCTTCAACAATTTTTTTTCATTGTGTAGGTAGGGAAAAAATCCCCGAAGTCTTGAAGGAATCATAGCCATCGATCTAGGAGGGAACACATGGAGGAAGGATAATCGTTCGACATTTTAGTGTCAGGAGATATGAGAAGTTGTGTCATTTGATGACCAAAGGAGATTTTCGAAGCACGAAGGGAATTGATATGGAACGTCCATCGGTCAAATAATTATGGACTGTCGATCTCATACTCGACGTAATTTATTTTTCGACGATTCAAGAGATTTGGGGAAAATTTGTTGCGAAGAGATCACCGAAGCATTGTAGGCCATCAATTTGGTAGGAAGTTAGGATATTTCTGATCTATTGTTCGACATTCGACACTTTACAAGGATTATGTATTGGCACGATCAAAGAAAATTGTCGAAGCCTGAAATATCCTATTTATATTCATTGATCTCTGCACCTATTAAGGACCGTAGATATTAATTCCCATTGTTTGGACAGTTCAAAAACTTTGCGTATTCGACGAATTTTAGGGGAAATATAGATAGTCGAAGGCCAAAGCACCAAATTAGCATATTTTGGCTTGGTGCTCAGTCACAACCCTCGGTCACATGCTATTTCCATTGGAGGAAAAGGGGCTTGGATAAGTAGCATTCTATTGACACTAGCCTGGTCATAGTCCTTGGTCATATGTTTTGTATATCTTTAATGGACCAAAAGTAACATTGGGAGGACTTGTTGCCATCAGTATAGTTCGCATACAACAACAACTACTAGAGTACGATTAAGATGGAATCTCTTGAATTTATTTACGGGAGACTGTGTCAGACGTCGTTGATTTGGTATCGACTTGAGGATAGGGTCCTAGTAGGACCAAAGGTGATCCAAGAAATGGAAGAACATATGCAATCGATAAGACAAAATATTAAAGAAGCGAAATATCGACATAAGAGCTATGTTGATGCACATCACATTGACCGTAATTATGAAGTTGGCCACAATGTTTTCTAGTGGGTAAAACCACACAAGAGTTCAATAAAGTTTGCAAAGGGTGATAAACTCTCTCCTAGGTTTGTGGGACCTTTTCAGGTTGTGGAAAATAAAGTACCCATGGACTATCAAATAGTCTTTCCTGATTATTTCAGGAATATACACGACATATTTCATCTATTTTTTTGTGACATTATATTAGTGATCTGTCACATGTTATTGACATGATTTATTTGTAGGTTTCAGGTGAGGATGCTCTCATGGTTGAGCCAATACACATTCTAGACCATTGAACTCGACAACTATGACATCGAATAGTCGATCAGGTCAAGGTCTAGTAGGACAACTATAGTCCACACTCGTCTACCTGGGAGGACACATACGAGATGCGTCAACAATTTCCTTACTTATTTGATAGATTAGACATGTATATCTATGTCTGATACATTTATTTACTTGCATTTATATACTGTACAAACTTCAAGACGAATTTTAAAACAAGAGAATGTGTATGTAACATCCTGCTCTACTGAGCATACTTCTATTAACATATTCGTTAAGGACACTTGCATTCAAGTGATCCGATTATGCTATATTATGATTTTGTTTTGATCATGGGTTATATATGTAGATGATGATCTGTTGTGACTCATTTTTATATTGATGTATATGTATTGGCATATGATATTGTCAAATTTTCCTGAGTGTGTAGGGAACATCATAGGTTATGGATGTTGATGGCATCAATGAACTTCCTTGGACTCTGGATTGAGTCAGGAAGTGGATTGTATTTTGTTTAAGTATTTATTTTTATGCACATGTGACATATGATTGAGTTTAGTATGATTTATGTATATTGATTATTGAAAGATTTTTTTTTAGTGGATATAGGCTTGACAATGTTTGTTAATCCAACTCACATAAGGAGTAGAGGAGTCGTGCACAGAAACCAGATGTTGAGGGAGAGGTGTGGAAGCATCCTTGTCACATCCTACTATCGCTCTCATTGTGGTCAAATGGTAGGTTAACGATTACCTAGTTCGATAGGTCTGCGATGTCAAGAGGGTGGACTGAGATAGTTTCTCATCAAGATTCTAAAGGGTGTGCAATAAGGTTGAGTCCTTATTCCTTAGAACATCTTAGTCTCTCACAAGTTTGACCAATTCCTTATTATTTAGAAGCCCTTAGTCTAAGTTTAATTAAGGGACTAATTAAAAATATTAAATAAGTTAAAAGAATTGAGATAAATCAAATTCTAGGAACAAGTGAGTAAAATCTAATGATTGGATAAAATGCACATCTGTGCATGAAATTAATAAATTGGATTTTTAAAATAGAAGAAATAATTATAAGAGAGAACAGGTGTACACATAGAATGGTATATAGAGTCAAGCTACCACTAGTCTAACTAGAAGAAGAATCCTAATCCAACTCTATCTAAGATCTAGTTAGGGGACACTCATTAAATGAAAATTTGGGGAACAATGGGGCACCTAAGAGAGAAAATAGGAACACATTGTGGAATGTGAGGGAAGTTGGATTTTTAAATAAAATAAAAATGATAATTACTTGTGAAACTTGGAGAGAATGTGACAAGTGTGTGGGTGAACAATCATAATTAATTTAATCTAAAAAAGTTATTTTTTGTGCACAAGGAAATGTGTCAGTGAGTAAATTTCTATAAAACAAATGGTGTAGAAGGAAATTGGATCTGACTTATTCTGGGTAAGGGTTATGTTGTCAAAATGGTTTTGACTTTGTTTTACTTGTAAGAGTTGGCATACCAAGCTTGTAGAAAGACTGGAAGCTCTATCTTGCAAGGAAATCCTTTGAGCTATTGTTTGTTGGTTTCTTTTGTTTGTCCCCTTTATGGCTCTGAGGGCTACGGGGGAAGAAGAGTACCCCTAGCATTGGTTGGGAGGTACTGATGAAATCTTGGATTTAGCATGTGAAGGATAGCATGTTGCACATACTTCGAGGTTACATTTCATTAGCCTTGGATCAAAATTCGGTCATAGTATTTCATTATCTAGTCAATTTACTGTCCAATGAAGTTGTAACATGTGCCAAAATGTTTGGAAGGATAGTTATGTATTTAAAAAAATGATGTTCTTCACTATATGTTATTTCTTGTTAACTATCAATTTCGAATAATTTGATCAAACATTGGTATATTTTAGAAATTTGTTGAGACATATAGATATATCCTCCTCATTAAATTGAAGAATTTGAAGGAAGGATAGTTCATGTATTTATATACAAAAATGTTGTTTTTCGTTAAATATTAATTCTTGTTAAATGTCATTTAGGAATAATTTAATCGACAGCTGGGATATTTTAAAATTATGTAGATACACAAGGATATATCATTCTCATTAAATTGAAGGATTGAAAAATTAAATTGAACTCTTGAATTTTAAATGGGAATTATGTGGCTCATTTGAATATTAAGATCGTTTATTTATGATTTGGAATGATATGTTTATTTCTATGTTAATTGAATAATTTTTTTTCGAATGAATGTATGGATTTGTACTGTATAAAATGCCAATCATTTTCTAGTGTTTGGTAATTGAGGAAACCAAAATTTACCCTTGTGATAATATTTCTGAGGGAGTACATTATGTCGATGCTTACTAGTGACTATTCCTTTAATTAATTTGGCTCTGAACTTATGGTCCCTCCCAACTGATGATTTTTATCACTCGGAATCCTCATTGATCTACACCTTCATAATTTCAATCCTGGAAGTAACCTTTCACCTTTCTACTAGAAAACCTTATCTCCCAAGAGGGGTTCACTCACCGCAATAATTCACTTAGACTCTTTCTCTTCTTTAGATATCAGATTGATTATTTTCTTAAAGTTTATTCAAGATGTAATGTCTTCATGGATTTTAAGGTTTAATCCATTGGGTGGTGTCCTTTCCCTTAGAAATTTTAAAGTTTCCATTCACGATTCTTATATTCACCTTTTCAAATACTTGAATTGTTGATAACTTTCCATTCCTTGGCTTCATATTGATTATTTTGTGTTGTCCTTCTTATTTTTTTCACTTGGAGATTTAATTGATAATTCTCTTACTGACTCATATGGCCAATTCAATCTTGGGTAGATCCTACTCCCATTTCATTTTCATTTAAGAATCTTGAATACTCGTTGTGGCTTTCCCTTCTCCTTACCTTCCAACCTGAGTTTGAGCAATAGGTTTTGATGAGTTTGCTTGGCATAAATGCGAAAAGTTTGACCATATTACAACGGATGGATTCTAAGTTAAGATCTAGTGTGCATTGGATATTAGATCCCAGTTCGAGTTATAAATAGAGAGATGACAACTTTGTTAAACTAAATAGCCTTGTATCTCCCAGTGTAGCAAGAAGAGTTGGTTAACTATAGTTGTACCAAGTTCATCACCCTGCATAGATGTGATTGAATCTGGAGTTAGTTGTGTTCACTAACACTCTAGTGCTAAGTGTGAGGAACAAATTACAGTCTGTCACTTAATAGAATTTTTCCAACCCAATAACTCATCAAGGTAATTAAGACATCACCACGGTTGATATAATTGGGTCCTGTTGATGATGAAAATCGCAATGAGGTTTTTCCCACAAAGTATTGCTAAAGCCTATTATTATAAGATAACATATAAATAGTACTAGTAGGTGGGACCCCCTCGTATATTGGGAGATAATATATGCCTCTTATTTGATATTTGTGCCACTATTTGACACTGCTTACATGGTTTATGAGATCTTATTGGAGATGGATTGGTCTTATTATGTGTTGGTTCTATGTGCAACAAGTGAATGTTAGGTAAGGCATGTTATTTTTTGTTCTGAGATCTAATCGCATGTTATGATTGCCTAAGTTATCCATTTCTACTATTTCTATATGTTCTTGGACTTGTTTCTTTGACACCTTCACAACATACATGTTAGTAACAATTCTAAAGAGAAGTTGGAAAAAGGAAAAAGCAATGTAAACAAATTCAAAGGGAAGGAATTAAACTATGCTATATACTACTCTACATGCATTGAAATTTAAATGGTTGTTGTTAACCCGAGAAATAAGCTAATAGTTGTGTGATTTGATTGAGTTATTTGAAGTGGTGGTTTATGTTATGGAATAAGTTTCATATGGGTTGTGCTATTGGTTTTAGTGGGTGATGGTTTCGATACATGGTTTAATTAATTGAGTTAATGGGAAGCTTTTTGGTGCATACTAAGGAGTTAATGGAATGGGGATGGAGGCAATGTGCATTTACTACAGGTCAACCTTACTCATTCCACTGGAAACCACCCTAATCGGGATATTGTTCAACTGTGGTTATTGTGGTTATGCTCTGACTTTCAAGCAGAGGGAGAACCGCTCAACCAATTCACGTTTAAAGTGTTTTTTATTACAGGTATGTCATTTTTTTCCATCCATGAGTCTGGTTTGGTTATGAAATAGATATTGTCTTGAATGTATGGGTTTTTTCTTTCCTTAAGTATGGAAACTATGTAAAATTGTGATTTTTTCTGGAATGAATCATTGGTGGATTTCTCTACAATAATGCTTGAAGTTATAGTGTATTGGGTCGTTCTAAGTGTTAGCAGCCATAAAGGATATATGTCATCCTTTCCGGTTTAGTGGACGATTTCATTTGGTCTAGACTGGACGATTACCTTCACGCATTGTATCACCATACCCAGTCTTGGATTTTATGCGGTTTAATGGGTTTAAAATGTCCTGTGTCACTGTGCATTATTCACTTGCGTATTGGGTTATTTAATGCTACCAATGGTTGTGCAGTGGGTCATATTGATTCTTCTCGGCTTCGTTTCACCTTAGTGTCGTTAGTTGGTTGTCTAGGAGAGCCACGATGGTTATAAAATACGCATGTTACGTATCGTTATGAAGCCAAATGGAGCCTTGCTCCTCTGTATATAACCTACTCTCTCATGGGGATTGTCACCATGTCTGCGAAGATATTTGTGGTATGGCATGTGCATTCTCCATTGGTCTCAGAGGTTCTCACCTGATGTCGAGAGTCGATTCCATGTCTCCCTGTGTTGGTGTATAGAGCCAAACCTTGATTATTGAAAGCTCGGTTGTGATAAATAAAACATGTTATTTCATGTTCGATACACAGTCAATGGTTATGAGTTGGTGATGCATCATCGATAATATTCTATTATTGACCCATCCCTATTGATTATCCTGACAATGGTTTTGGTTGTAGTCACTACAATTGGTTATTATGATAGTTAAATTGGTAAGCTCAACATTAAAATTGGTTGATTGAATATTGGGGTTGATACGTAGTCATTGTCTTTTACATTGGGATTATTGAAATGTTAACTAGCCATTAGTTTACAATTGATTAATGATGTTTCACGCATGATGCATTGGTATATGTGGCGTTCCTACACCATGAGTCAATGGTTGTTGTGACTATTTGTTTTTAATGGCCAAATGGTTATTGCAATCGGGATGACTATGGAATTTCCATCCACTACATCATCAAGGATGGGCACAAGTTTTTACAAAGTATGGTTTTGTTGCAGTTTGATTAATTTTAGCAATATTGTTGTTGCCTCCTTGTATTGGATTGATAGATCGACATGAGAGTTTGAGTTAATGATACTGTGGTTGTATGTTTTAAAATTGTCAAATGGAAATGTTGCAGTCGTGGTAATTATGGCATGGTTATCCACTGTGTTTGTTATTGATATTAATTGATTGTTCCATTAGAGAATGTCACGGGTTTTGAACATGGATTTGTTGCAATTTGATCAATTTGTGTTGTAAAATCGGGCCTTCTTTTGATGCCTTGTTGGATTGGATGGCTAGCCCAGCATTTTGAATGTTTAGATTCAAAGAAAATTGGACTTGTACAATCATAGAAATACACTTGCATTTAGTCGAATGGTTCTGTGTATGCCACAACATAGTGTGAGTTGAAGTGGTGATTGTTGTCTATGTGTTTAAATGGCAAGTCAGGATCTTGCAATTTGAATATGAATTGTGGTGTCGATTGTCCACTATGTATGTTAAATGAATACCATGCTTTTTAACAGTGATAAGAACCAGTTCTGTGACAATATAACTTCATTGTAATTCAATTATTAAATGATTAAAAGACAAAATCAAGCACGACATTTGAGTTTGTATTTGATGATTGTAATAATCCATGGGCAGGGGTTGATTTTGATGTTGAACTAAGTGGAAATAACTTACAGTTTATGCATTTGGGAATTTCTTGGAAATATTAAATGGATAAATGAAAGGAGTAGATCTCCCCTACAGGTTGTTGTGGAATGCATATTGTCTTGTTTTGATGATACTATGCTAAGTATTTGATTACAACGGGGAGAAATTTAATGCACATAATTGCTTGAAGTGTACATAGTAATTGTTTTGGGGTCTTAGTGGTCATTTGGATTGGTGTTTCCTTTTACAAAATAGTTTTATGGATCACTTAATTAATTTTATGAATAGTAATCGTTCTTTTTCCCTACCATTATTTCTCCTTTCACTAATTACAACCCCCTTGCCTTCACACATTCATTTTTCACTCCCTGTTCTAAAATTTAAATATAGTCAAGAAGAATTTCGTATTGAAGAAGTTTAGAGTCGCATTGTCTCGGTTGGATTAAAATAATGTTTACTTTGGTTGCATTACAGTTGATTGTTTGTGGTCTTTGAGAAGTAACCATGTTTCTTTTCCTCCTCATTTTATCATTTTTTGCGAAATACAAGCCTCTCACATATCCCATCACCTTTTGTTCACCCCCTGCTCATTGACAACAATTAAACAATTTATATGGATTGGATTTCATGAACCTGATATGTTGCTGAGTCAAAATATTTTTTATATTTTTAAAGAGTTGTCATGTATGGTTGTTAAAAGAACTATTTTCTAATCAATCATGCATGCAGGAATGATTTTTTTCAATCGAGGTAGCCATGGCAGAGGAAACCAAGGGAGAGGTAATTGGAATGGAGGCCCAAGAAGGCCAAGGTTCTCCATACACTTCGATGCTGACTCGCAAGAGCTAGGCCAGTTGTTTCAGGCTGGATTTTTCAATTGGATTGGGCAAGGAATGGTCCAACCTAGGCCTGAAAGGCCTCCTTTACAAGCTCCACAAGCCCATGGTATTCTCGTTCCCCCTCAGGTCTCATTGCAACTCAAGGTTCCCAAAAAGGAAGGATGGCAAGAGATTGTCCACCCGACACTCTCCCAACATCGTGGTTGGCCCAATTTGTCCTTTTCTGGTCCCCCGCCTATTAACCCAATTGTCCAAGATGCACCTATTCACTCACCAGTTCAATCCTCTCATGCTAGAAAAAGGTTGAAAACCGAGGCCCACCATGCCCTTCTCAAAGGAAAAGCCATTGTTTCCCCCTCCTCACCCTCCAATGGCTCTGATAAATCTATGTTTTCTCGAATGCATTTGAGGGATGATTGTTCTCACATGATCAGTGATATTAGGCCTAAAGGCTCAGTGCTGCCAAAGGAAAATACAAAAAAATCAAAGGGTGAAAACAACAATCAAGGAAATATTCCATCTCAGAGTGGGAAATATGGCTTTTGAGTTTTTTATTTTATCTATTGTTGATGATAGTTGACTTCAGAAATTTTTGGACAATATATTTTGTTTTTAGATATATGAGTAATGCATTTTTGAAAATAATTTCAAATATCAATGAGCTAAATTATCAAATGTTAATGTGATGAGGGGAGTCACAAGGAGGGATTTTTTTCTTAACTAACTAGTTATGTTATGATTTTTGTGAGATAAAAGGAGTTACAAGGGGTCCCACCTTCTAGTTATTATGTATTTAAAACCCTTATTATGATTTATTAATTCCCCCCCCTTAACTAAAAAGTTGGTTGAATTTTAGTTAACTTAACTAATGAGTTGGTTCAACTACTTCAACCAATTCTAATTTGCTTGAAGGAAAAAGGAAACGGAGGAACAAGGGGAGGATAGAAGGAGAAGCATACTAAGGTTTTCTCTTTGAGTTTATGTTGAGATAGTTCAGTTTTCATTCATTCCTTAATTTATCACAAGCCAAATTCTCTTTTATGATAGCAGGGTCTTGTGGTAGACAACAACATTCAGGGCTGAATTACATCATTCAGACACTTGTGTTTGAGAGGTGTTGATCTATCTTTGATAGTCTGTGTAGACTTGTCTATTTGTGAATTAGTTTTCATGACTTACAAAGGCTATTGTGCATAGTCGAGTGGGCAACAATCTATGGCAAGGGGATCAAACTTTTAGAGTTAAGTTTTTTGTTTTTTTTCAGAGGTCCTTTTGTAGGTTCCATTGGGGATGTCTAAGTTTGACTTTGGTCCGAAATTTCTGTCTGAGATTTTGTAAAGAAAATGACTCTTTGGTGAATTGGAATGAAATAAAGGATTGATTTATGTCTCATATATATTGATTATCATCTTGGTTTGTTACTTATGTCTTTACACTCGTTTTCAACAACTATTATATCCATAAATCATATTAAATGAATTTTCCTGCAAGCTTTTATTTGTGAAAAAGACTAGCATAAGCACTTGTAATTGATACTTGTGAGTTAGGATTTTATTTTTGATGGCTATAAACCTAGGGTGACATTCCCGTCTATTTTTCTTTAGCTAAGCAGAATCTGAAAATGCTTGAGTAATATCATTTCATATCTTTTCCTCAACATTTATTTGGCGACCATACTAGGGAGATCTTCAATATCTCTCTAGTTAATTTTTATACTCAATTTTCATCGATACATATATTTTTTTGATTTTGATTCTTTGGATGTTTTATTTATTAATGATTGTGCCTGCTACAAGACAACCCAATATTGAGCCTGGTCTCCAATACCAAACCAACATTTCTTTGAATCTATTTAACACCATTTTAGACACTGCCAATACACATGTTGAGCTTAACCATTCTTGGGCAACAAACTAACGAGATATTAGTTCACAAGAATGTTGGGAAGCTAGACGTAGACAACCTAGAAATCAATAGTAGCCCTCTTGTTTCTTCAATTTTTTCCTTTCTTTCATGTCCTTAGACTCTCATGCATCTAGAACAAGAAGAAGCTTATCACCAAAAATCAATCCTATGGCTGAAATAGGAAGAAGAAATGTTGTGTTATCTACCCAACAAAGTTCTCTAAGGAGAACCTTGTCTGATTCATCTAGTTTGTCTTTCTTTCCCTCATTTATCATCCACAAGACGACATGTGGTGGTGGATCTGGTGGAACTAGAGGTGCTTCCTCCTCTCGTGCTTCATCTTCGTCGGTGATTGGTAGCTTATATAGCCACAATATCCCTGTTTAATGTTCCAAAAATCCCACCAAAGTCATTAAAAAGTATGATTTTTCAGTTTGAAGAAGACGCCACAACCACACCATTGCATGTTTCCTCTCTTAATTTAGCACCTGCTACTCGTCCACTTCCTAAGTTCAAGGAGAATATTCCTAAGTTCTCGGGAAATAACACTGTCACTACAAATGAACACCTAGTGGCATTTTTTAATGCTTTTCATAACATAGGATCCAATGATAATGATACTTGTACATGTTTATTCGTTAATTCTATGGAAGGAAAGGTTGCAACTAATTTCTTTGACCTTCCTCCTAAGATTATGTCTACTTGGGAGGAATTGATATATTGGTTCAGATCCACTTATGGGCAATCTAAAAGCTCAGCTGAGAAGTTAAGGGAATACAATAACTTCACCTATAAGGATGGTGAGACCATCAAGTCTTTCAACTTGTGTTTCACGAAGCTATATAATCAAATCCTTGAACTCATCCACCCTCAAAACCAAGCGGCTTTCATGCATTAATGTAATGAATTTCCTTCCCCCTACCATCATAGGCTTGAGGAAAAATCCATTGATAATCTCAATTTCGCTCTGCATACTTGTTCAGAGTATGAAGAACATATTGAAAGAACAGGTCTTCCCTAGGGAGAATCGGTTAGACAGACAGACATGTCCACCCTCTTACAGTTAGTCCAAGATATGAAAAATCATATGATAGCATTCGAGAAAAGGGGGACTGCCTCACCTCTCACCCCTGGAGCTTCATCCTCTTTTGTACCCCCCGTATAAATCCAATTGAAAATAATTTTTCAGCCTAAGGACATCTTTCCTTGAAGCTGGTGTAACTTCTGTGAGGAACACCACGAGGAAGCCACATGTGAAGTAAGGAAGAGTTCCAGAGATAAGATATTTGGTAAAAGACCATAAGTTATTATCATTGTCCTATATTTTGGAGAGCCAAAAGAAGTAATTATCATCAATACTAGGAACAAAGCCTATGCTCCTAAGGGAAAATCTAATTCCCCCCACAATTCTTCTAGTCTAAGCTCATCCTCACCCATTGCTATTTTTCAGGATCCTAATGTTCCTGACCATCAAGGGACAACTTTTTCTCTCCCCTCTTCCAAATACAATATCTTGAATCAGTTGGCCAACATCGAAGAAGATGCAAACCTTTTGGACATGGTTGTCATCCTTGAACAACAGATGCATCTGAAACAATTCATGGAGGGAAGATCTTCCATTGTAGCCAATCTTTTTGAAAAGGTAAACAAAGAATATTCATCTGTAAATAAGTTAGGTGTACATAACTTTAGATACCATGTAAGAAATCCGCCTTTTTATATTTCTGTAAATATTATGGATAAGGACAAATGTAATTATGATTCTTGGAGAAACAATAAGCTAGGGTTTGATAGTCAAAGACACAGTAGAGCACAACATGGTTACCAAAGAGGGAGGTAATGGAACCCCCTCATACAATAAGGTTGTGGTGGACAGGTGGAAAGGCCTATGAGGCAGAGGTTTCAAGGAACCAGTGACGAGAACCTTAGTATCAAGACCGGAAAAGAATCAGGAAAAAAATGGATCGCATGGGGGAAGAAGCCAGAGAAACCTAGAGTGATGTGCAAGAACCATCAAACCCCAATGGGGTAGAAGGGAACAACCCGTGTAAACCTAAAAAAAAATAATACCCAAGGTGATATTAGAATATCAACAAACACAACTCTTCTGGGACTAGATGAAGACACATGCACTAATTTGCAAGTTCATGGGTTTGTGGCCCACAGACAAAACGCTGTGCAACTGGATAAAATATCAATGGAAGCCAAGAGAGGATGTGTAACTCCACCTGGATTCAAAAGGCTTATTCACAACAATATTCATGAATTTGGAGGACATGGATAGATTCTTTTAGGAGGGTGCATACTTCCACGCCTCAGCGGGACTATACATGTGACCATGAAAGGAAAACTTCTCCCAAGAGAAAGAAACCTTCAAGAATTTACCTGTTTGGCTAGGGATTTACTCTTTGCCACTAGACTACTGGCTACCCTCTACTTTCGAAGCAATTGAGAACAAACTTGGAAAATATGTGAAGACATCGGAAGCAACCCTAAAAGGGAGATGTACCTCCTATGAAAGGATCTACATAGAAATGGATGTATCAGGGGCACTCCCAGAAGCCATAAGCTTGGAATTCAGAGATGAGGAATGGATACAAAGCATCAACTATGATCAGATCGCATTCAGATGTAGAAGATTCCATCAACATGGACACCTATTTAGAGAATTCCCTCTCAATAAAAAACAATAAGAGGAAACCACCAAAATACAACAGGATTAGGATCGGTTTATCAAGTTGAACCACAGAAATAGAGAAAACAAGAAACCAAGTAAATCCCCAATGGGAACCAATACAAAAGACAGGAATTGATTGAAAGGGAGGGACAAAACCAACAAAGGGGAAGCAGGAGGAAAGGAAAAATAAAAATCCAAAGAAGCTAAGGAACAAGCCATAAATGAGAACATAAATAGTCCAAGCAATAAGATGGAACAGGTGGGTAGCGCAACTATGATGGACGGAGAAACCAGAGATGTCAACACCCCCATGCAGGAGGCAGGTGGAGATGCGGAAATGACACCAAGCGAGGTAGGTATGAAAGATCTCGATCTCAAAGATATTGTGGAAAGGGAAGGAATAGATCTCCCAAACATACTGGAGCAATGGAAAAGGTAGGGCATAGATAATCTACCAGTGGAGAAACTAGATCGTATCCAATACCTATTCCTCCCAAGGGAGGAAGCAAAATCCAAAGGGCTCAAGAGCATGCACGGGGAGATAGGACACCTAGGAATCAAAGCAGATGAGGGACAACCACATCTATCAACCAGGCAGGTGAGAAGGAAGAAAGGAAGGAAATCAAACAACGTATCCCTACAAGAACTCTAAACTCTGTTGATAAACTCAAGTAAGATAAAAAAAAACACTTTCCAAACTCCCCCCCACATGTTTAAATGAAGATTATAACAAGGAATATTATAGGCCTAAACAACCCATGAAAGAAAAGAATCCTTAAAAACAGACTGAGGAAGGAACAACCGGACCTCTGTTTCATCCAAGAGACAAAATGTATTGTAGACATAATGGAAACAATCATCAAAAAACAATGGAGCAAGTACAAGATGTTGGTTGTCGAAAGACAACAGATGTCAGGCGATATTCTCACTTTTTGGAACCCACAAGTGATGAATCTAGTAGCAGTTGAAGCCACCAGACACACACTTTCGGTTAACATGCAAATCATAGGTAACATGGAGGTGATTCTATCCACTAATGTGTATGGTCCCCAGATGTGGGAAGAAAAGAGAAGAATGCTCCTAGACCTAGAAAACCTAAAAGCCCGTTCCAACAACCTCCACTGGATCCTGGTCAGGGATTTCAACATCATCATGACACTTGTGGAAAAAAAAAGCAGGCACTAGGAGATTGGATAGAGATGTGGAAGACTTTTCATCTTTCATTGACACAATGGAGATGGTGGATATCAAAACTAGTAATTTCCAGTTCACATAGAACAAAAAATGAATAAATCAACATGAGATAGTGACATGGATAGACAGATTCTTGGTGTCGAAGTCCATCATTCTATGAGGTTTAACTTTAGAATGAAACATCCTTCCCGGGGGGGGTTCATACCATTATCCAGTCCAATTGGAAGAAAACTTCCAAACCACACCGAAGAATAGACCCTTCAGATTCGAGAAATTTTGGATCGAACATCCCACCTTCAAGAAGAACATCAGCCAATGGTGGTGGGAGAAAAAACTGGAGCTAGGGACAAGGATGTTCAATATTTATAAGAAACTAAACTACATCAAACATAAACTCAAAGAGTGGAATAAGGAAATATTTGCAAACATAAAACAAGAAAAAAAAAATATTGAAGACAGAACA
>SNQJ01S0114722.1:28176-47333 GCA_010110895.2 Picea sitchensis
AATAAGATTTTGTATTATTATTAGGTTTAGGTGTTAAGTTAAATTAGTTTAGAAGTGATTATAAATCTAGTGTTTCTATAGGATAAGTTAGTGTAAGATTGTGTATTTGTTATGTTTTTAGTATATCAATTTGATAAAGTTATATATAAATAAACTGGGTCTAAGTATTATGTTTAATTTAATAATTAGGTTTTAAAGTTATACATATATATATTATTAGGTCTAGGTATTATGTTTAATTTAAGAATTAGGTTTTAAGTGATTGTGAAAAAACTAGGGTTACTAAAGGATAATTTAGGTCTTAAGTGATTTGGGAGTGTAATTAGTAGTGTATAAGATAATCTAGGGTTGGAAAGGTAAAAATGAGTATTAGTATATAAAGTGTCATTTAGGGTGTATATAGCTTAATTAGTGATAAGTGTAGTAATAAGTTTCTATAATTAGAATTAAAAGTGGGTAATATAAGGTTAGTTAGACTTCTAGACCTATGAACTGACTCAGAGGTAAACCACAAACAAGCAAGAAAGTGAGGCGGTGTCAAACTTGATTTGATCTATGAGGTTCCCTAAGTTGGTGTATTAATGGGTGCCAAAATCTACTTACCTCCAGGCCACCGTCTTTGTTCATGTTGTTGGGGTGTTTGATTATCTCTAGAGATTCTCTTAAGCGTCTCTTGTAGTAATGGAATTCTTTTGCTAGTAATGGTCTCTTATATTTATAATTCAACACTAATAAACTTCTAGACTTATATATAATATTATCGAAAACCTAGAATTATGAAATATTATCAATTACCTTAATTATCATCATTTATTAACTCTAAATTGTTTTTAATTTTGCCTTAGTTCTAGAAATAAGGTGTTACAGATAGCCGACCTAATTACAATCTCAAAATTGTCCTGCATATACTATTAATTGACCAAGATCAGCAAGCTTTGTAACTGATGATTAGTCCTGATGATGAATCCTGATTCGGATTCGAAACGTCGATGACAAAAATGACACCAACTGTGGATTATATGCTTTAACTAATCGAGTTAATGGGAATATTGTTGGCGTGTACTGAGAAGTTAATGGATAGGGGATGGAGGTGACATGCATTTACTGCACATCACCCTTACTCCTTCCTAGCCGCCACCCTAATCAGGCTATTGTTCAAATGTGTTTACTGTGGTTATTCTCTGACTTTCAAGAAGAGGGAGAACCGCTCAACCAATTCGAGTTTAATGTGATTTTGATTACAGGTATGTATTTTCTATTCCATCCATGAGTCTTCTATGTTTATGAAATAGATATTGGCTCGAATGTATGGGTTTGTGCTTTACTTAAGTACGAAAACTGTGTAAAATTGTGATTTTTCTGGAATGAATCGTTGGTGGCTTTCTTTGCAATAATGTCTAAAGTTATAGTGTATTGGGTCATTCTGAGTGTTAGCAGCCATAAAGGCTCTCTGTCATCCTTGTCGATTTAGTGGAGGGTTTCATTTGGTCTATACTTGACGTAGAGCTCCTAACTCAATAGGGTCTTCTGACCTCCCAGTATTTGGATCTTCCTCTATTCTGGAGCTGAAGCATCTCTCTAGGTCCCTATTGGAACCTCCACGAAAACAAATCCACATGTCCTTTTACGAAAATACACCCAGATGAATAATCACTAGGGGTAAGTCTCCTCTCCACATGACCACTGAGTGTGATCATGGGCCTAACCAAAAGCCACTTCGTGACTTCGGGACCTTGAGTGTTCTACTGCGAGTTTCTCTGACTCTTCCAATCCCCAAACCCTGAATTAGAGCTTAGAGAATTCTATCTCCTCCCTTCAATCCTCTGATGATGTGACCTCCAGATATGACTTGTGATCCAACTCTCCAAATACTTTGGGAGTTCTCACATCACAAATGCTGAAAGCTAGCTCACCTCCTTTCANAACCCCAAACCCCAAGTTCTATTCATGCTAGATCGACAGTCCACTATCTCCCGTGATCCAATGGTCGAGATTATTTCTTCACGAATCGGGACTTCATGTTTCGTGAGTCTAGAAGTGGAATTCCCTCTTCCTTCTGACTCCCAACTTTTCAATTTCTCCTTCCCATGGAAGGGATCAATGGTTATATGTCTCCTATGATTTATTTCTCTCCTTCTCTCTTTCTCTCACAATGAGAATGATAATACAATACATCTACGAGGGAGTCTTCTTGAGTTTTTCCCTCCTACTACTCTAAGATATCTTATCGAATTAAAGATTACTACCTACTTTACATTTATTATAATAAATGTCCACAACCGACAGATGAGAGAGGACACTCAAGATCTGTATTATAATCCCCAAAAAATTAAAAGCAATTACATCCTTCCAGCTATTTCATTAATTTGTTTTCTTTTGAAATTCCAAAATGTCTTCAAAATGCACACTGGTATATATCCAGTTGTCCTCCACTCACGCTTGCTGGCGATGCTCCTGCATCATACTCCTCTGGATGAAAAATTCATGGACCCCTTTCCATGAGCTCCTGCACTATCTCTCCATGTTTCTAGATATCTGCTTCACTTTCCCAACTAGCATCTTCAATAGGGTGTCCTTTCCACTTTACCAAATATTCAAGATATGTCTTCCTCCTGGTTTTCTTGCTAACTCTCTGATCAATGATCTTTTCCATATGTGAATTTTCAGCTACAGGCATCTGTTTGACCCACTGAATTTCCTTCTGACTCTGTACTCCTTCTGCTTCATATTCTCTGTAAGGATACATATATTCTATGTTGAATATGGGTGATATGCCCACAACATCTGGAAATTCTATCTCATAAGAATTTTCCTCAAATTTCCTTAAAATTTTACACGGCCCTATCTTTTTCATCTTCATCTTATTATATGTTCCCCTAGGGAACCTTTCTTTTCTAAGGTGTGCTAATATTAAATATCCCACTTAAAATTGAAGCTCTCTTCTGTGATGATCTACTCTGAGCTTATATTCCTGGCTAGAACTATGCAACCGCTCTCTGATTTTAACTGTGGAGATCCTACATCTCTGCTGCAAAATATTCCTCTCCAACAATCCAAAACTCACTCTGCTCTAAGTTCCTCAACTCAGATACTCCCCTTGGCTGCATTCCATACAGTATCTAGAATGGGATATGTCATGTGCTCCTATTAGTTTAGTCATTATATGCAAATTTCGCTTGTGGAAAAATCTGATCCCACTGACTATGATGTTGAGTTACTAAACTCCTCAATAATTCCCCCAAACTTCAATTTACTACCTCAGTCTGTCCATCCGTCTGAGGGTGATATCATGAGATAAATGATAAATTCATCCCCATCTTATTCCATAGGTTTCTCTAGAAATGACCAACAAATTTGGTATCTCTGTCTGAAACAATATTCTTAGGTAATCCATGAAGTCGAACAACTTCTTTTAAAAATAGATTTGCAATGTGTGTTGCATCACTATCTTTCTGACATGGAATGAAATGTGCCATTTTGGAAAATCTTTTGACTGGCACAAATATGGAATCACAACCTCTTTGTGTCCTTGGTAGTCCCAACACAAAATCCATGCTTATCGCATCCCATGGCCTCTCTAGTATTGTCAATGGTTGATACAACCCAATATTCTGTCTTTTCCTCTTTGTGTGTTGGTAGATTCTACATCTTTTAAAAACATTTCTGACATTTTTCCTCATTCTTAACCAATAATACAAATTGTTCAGTTGCACAAATATTTTTTCATGGCTGAAATGTCTAGCCAATCCCCTACTATGTTTTTCCTTCAATAGTTTTTCTCTCATAGAACTCTTCGAGATACACAACGGATTTCGTTTGAATAATAATCCATCCTGAATTAAATATTCAATCCATTGGCTTCTATCTCTTAAAATGGGATTCTCACATGCTTTGTAAGCCTCCTTCAAATCTGAATCATTTCGGTACATTTCCTTGAGGCTGTCAAAACATAATGTCTTCACTCGAAACTCCCGTAGAATCACACATTTCCTGCTCAATGCATCAACAACCTTATTAGCATTTCCGGAAATGTGCTTTATAACAAAAGTAAAGTTCTGTATAAACTCAACCCATTTTTCATGTTTCTGGTTCAATTTCTCCTGTCCAGTTATAAACTATAAGCCCTGATTGTTGCTATATAAAACGAACTCTTTTGGAACCAGGTAGTGCCTCCATTTCTTCAGCACTTGTATGAATGCATAAAACTCTTTATCATACATGGAGTAGTTCTTCTTGTCCTCATTAAGTTTCTCACTGAATTATGCAACTGGTCTATTGTCTTGACTTAAGATTGCTCCAATCACAAATCCACTTACGTCACATCTCACTTGAAATGTCTTACTAAAATCTGGCAGAACCAAAACTGGTTGTTCAGTCATCTTCTCTTTAAACAACTTGAAACTTTTATCTACCTCCTCTGTCCAATTAAAAGATTTATGTCTTTTCTTGACTGTGTCCATCATTGGTGCACAAATCCCACTAGAATTCATGATGAACTTCCTGTAAAAATTGGCTAGTCCATGGAAGCTTTTGACTTCAAAGATATTCCTTGGTGACGACCATTATTTTATTTCTTTTACCTTCTACGAATCCATCTTCAACTCATTCAAAGAGATCACAAAACCCAAATAAATGAGTTTTGTCTTCATGAAAGACAACTTCTTCAGATTTATCAGCAACTTCTCCCACTGCAACCTCCACATTACTGAAGTTAAATGCTTCAAATGATCTTCCTCATTCTTACTGAAGACCAGTATATAATCAATATATACAATTACAAACTTTCCAATGAAATATTTCAAGACTTCGTTCATTAATATCATAAAATTACTTGGCGCATTCATCAAGCCAAATGGCATGACAATCCATTCATATAGCCCTTCATTCGTCTTGAATGTTGTCTTCCATTCATCAACTTCCCTCATTCTACTCTGATGATATCCTCTTTTCAAATCAATTTTTGAAAAAAAAAATTCTCCACTCAAGCAATCCATCAAGTTGTCCATCCTGGGTAAAGGAAATCTATACCTGATGGTGATTTTGTTTATATCCCTCGAGTTCATACACATTCTCCATCAACCATCTATCTTCAGACTTAACACTATTGGTACAATGCATGGACTCAAGATTTATCTAATCAACCCTTTATCCATCAAATCCTGGACTTGTTTCTTGACTTATTCATTCTCCTATGACGTCAATTTGTACGCTTCTTTGTTTGGTAAACTCACTCCTGGTATAAGGTCAATGTGATGGATAATACTTATGATGGGTGGCAATGAACAAGGTAAATCATCCACCACTATATCGGAGAAAGTTTCCAACAGTTCCTGAATTTCCTCAGGTAGATCATCTATTGAGGTATTGGTCAACATGACTCTAGGTTTTCTCACCAAAACAAACTGCATTTCTTGATATTTCTTGACTTCATCGAGAAGTTCCTTCCCACTCAGGAGTAGTATAGTATTTCGTGTTTCTTCTTTCACCTTCTTGTCTTCAATTGGCAACAACATATACATCCTACCATTATTCTCCAAGGTATAAGTATTCTTTCTTCTGTCATGAATAAAATTTATGTCATATTTCCAAGGCCTCCCCAACAAAAGATGACAAACATCCATGGGAATTATGTCACATAAAATATCATCTCTATAACCCCCTATCTTAAATTCAACTAAACATTGTTTAGTGACTGTTACCTGATGTCCTTTTTGCAACCAACAAACTTTATACAGGCTTGGATGTGTAACTGTCTCCAATTCCATCTTCTCCACCATCTCTGTGGATACTAATTTATCCATGCTTCCACTGTCAACTATCACCTTGCATACCCTATATTGGGTTTTTCAATCAGTCCTAAACACACTCTTCCTCTAGACTGGATTCTCCATCTCTTTCTCTGGCTTCAAGAGAATTTTCCTCATCATCAAGGATCTTCCACCTTCTACATATTTTTATTCAACACTTCTCCTTTGCGCTTCTGAAATGTGAGCTTCACCTCCTCCATCCCTTGTTCTATCGGGACATTCCCAAGACCTATGTTCTATCTTCCCACAGACAAAAAAATTTGCTTCACCTCCTCTGCCCCTACCTCTTCCTCTTGCTCCAGGAAAAGTGTTTTTGTCGGCATATTGTCTTCCTTGTGAACTTCCTCCCCTTTTTAGGTGGTTATGAGGCTTCTTTTCTTCATCCTTGGGATTCTATACTCTATCCTGGGCACTTGTTTGGCCTCTTCTATGACTTCTACCTCTTCCCCTTTGACCTTGCTTTCAGGCCAATTTCTCTTATGCCTTCAGAGAAACCTGATAAGAATATTCCACATTTCTGATTGTCACCATACTCATCTCATCTTGAATCTCATATCTCATGCCATTCATATATCTAGTGACCTTTTCATCATCACTCTCACGATGACCAAATCTGATGTTAAGTCTCTAAAATTCCTCATTGTATTCCTTCACTGTCATCTCTTTCTGTCTCAAATTCCACATTCTTCGAAACATATTGATTTGATAATCTATGGGTATGAACTTGGCTTTCATATTCGCTACCATTCTATCCAAGATTTTAGTTCTTTGTTTTCCCTTGCAACACCTATCAGCCCACAATTCATCCCAACACAGTGTTGCATGTCCTTTCAGTCTAGTGACAGCGTGCTTAAATTTCTTATCTTATTCAACATCCTCATAGTTGAAATATTTATCTAGATCTCTAAACCAATCTAGTAGCTCCTCGACATCCAAGTTTCCTTCATACATCGGGATGTCCAACTTCGTTGTAGCACCTATCCTTGAAAGAGCTTTAAAAAGACGTTCTTCTGCAGCATCTTCAGCTACAACTTCTTTTTCTCCTTCTTCATTATCGCTTTCAGCCTCACTGATATCTCCAATATTAGGTGTTTTTATATGTGTTGTCTCCATAGCATCTAAACAAGCATGAATTTCTCTCATTTCCCTTTCCACGACTGGATCGGGTAAAGTTAGTTATGGACATCTCCTTGGTGGCATTGTTTCAAATTCCACCACACAGAATTTAAATCACAACTGTCCTCTGTCTTCTCTCTATAGAAAACAATAGTTGTAATCTATGATACCACCTAACGCAGATCCCCTACCTCTATTGACCTCCTGGTCTATGGATATTCCTCTATTCCCGAGCGCTCTCCAGGTCCCCACTGGAACCTCCATGAAAACAAATCCACAGGTCCTTTTATGAAACTACACTCGTGTGAATAATCACTAGGAGTAATTATCCACTCCATGTGACCACTGGGTGTGATCACGGGCTTAACCAAAAGGTGCTCCATGAATTTGGGACCTCGGGTGTTCTACTGTGAGTTTCCTCAACTCTTCTAATCCATGAACCTCAAACTAGAGCTTAGTGAACGCTAGCTCCTCCCTTCAATCCTCTGACGATGTGACCTTCAGCTATGACTTGGGGTTCAACTCCCCAAATACTTAGGGACTTATCACTTTGAAAATGCCGAAATCTAGCTCATCTCCTTTCTTATGAACCTCAAACCCTGAGTTCTACTCGTGCTAGATCAACAGTACACTATCTCCCGTGTTCCAATGGTCCAAATTCTTTCTTCACGAATCAGGACTTCATGTTTTGTGAGACTGGAAGCGGACTTCCCTCCTCCTTTCGAATCCTGACTTTTTGATTTCTCCTTCCCACGGAAGGGATCAATGGTTAGATCTCTCCTATGATTTCTTGCTCTCTTTCTCTCTTGCTCTCACAATGAGAATGATAATACAATACATCTATGAGGGAGTCTTGTTGAGTTTTTCCCTCCTACTACTCTAAGAAATCTTATTGAATTAAATATTACTACCTACTTTACATTTATTACAATAAATTTCCACAGCCAACAGATGAGAGCGAATGCTCAAGATCTGTATTACAATCCCAAAACATTAAAATCAATTACATCCTTCCATCTATTTCATTAATGTTTTTGTTTTTGAAATTCCAAAATATCTTCAAAATGCGTGTTGGTGTATATGAAGCTATCCTTCGCTCGTGCTTGCTGATGATGGTCCTGCATCAAGACTGGACTACTACCTTCACACATTGTATCACCATATCCAGTCTTTGATTTTATGGGTTTAAAATGTCCTGTGTCACTATGCATTATTCACTTGGGTATTGGGTTATTTCATCCTACCAATGGTCACACAGTGGGTCATATTGCTTCTTCTCGGCTTCATTTCACCTCAATGTTATTAGTTGGTTGACTGGGAGAGCCACAAGGGTTATACCCTACATGTGCTAAGTATCGTTACAAGGCCAAATGGAGCCTTTCTCCTTTTTTCATATCCTCCTCTATCATGGGGATTCCCACCCTATCTGCAAAGACATTTGTGGTATAGCCTGTGCATTCTCCATTGGTCTCGGAGGTTCTCACCTGATGTCGAGAGTCAACTCCATGTCTCCCTGTGTTGGTCTACAGGGCCAAACCTCGATTACTCAAAGCTTAGTTTTGATAAAGGAAACCCATTATGTCATGTTGGATACACGATAGATGGTTATGACTTGGTGATGCATCATTGATAATATTATGTTATCAACTCGTCCTTGTTCATTATCTTGATAGTGGTTTTGGTTGTAGTCACTACAATTGGTTATTATGATAGTCCAATTGATAAGATCATCATTTAAATTTGTTGATTGAAGATTGGGGTTGATACACAGTGATAATATATGGGTATGAACTTGGTTTTCATCTTTGCTACCATTCTGCTACGATTTTCCCCGACTCTTCCAATCCTCGAACCCCGAACTAGAGCTTAGATAACGCTATATCCTCCCTTCAATCCTCCGATGATGTGACCTCCGGATATGACTTGGGATCCAACTCTCCAAATAATTTGGGACTTCTCACCTCACAAATGCCAAAATCTAGCTCACCTCCTTTCTTCTGAACCCCGAACCCTGAGTTCTACTCATGCTATATCAACGATCCACTATCTCCCATGATCTAATGGTCCATATTCTTTCTTCGTGAATCGGGACTTCATGTTTCTCCAGTCTGGAAGTGGACTTCCCTCTTCCTTATAAATCCTACCTTTTCGATTTCTCCTTCCCACGGAAGGGATCAACGGTTATATCTCTCCTATGATTTATTTCTCTCCTTCTCTCTTTCTCTCACAATGAGAATGATAATACAATACATCTACGAGGGAGTCTTCTTGAGTTTTTCCCTCCTACTACTCTAAGAAATATTATCGAATTAAATATTACTACCTAATTTACATTTATTACAATAAATTTCCACAACTAACAGATGAGAGAAAATGCACAAGATATGTATTACAATCCCCAAAACATTAAAATCAATTACATCCTTCCATCTATTTCATTAATGTATTTGTTTTTGAAATTCCAAAATGTCTTCAAAATGTGCACTGGTGTATATCCAACTATCCTTCATTCGTGCTTGCTTACGATGCTCCTACATCAAGATTGGACAACTAACTTCATGCATTGTATCACCATACCCAGTCTTGGATTTTATGGGGTTTAATGGGTTTAAAACATCATGTGTCACTACTCATTATTCCCTTGGGTATTGGGTTATTTCACCCTACCAATGGTCGTGCAGTGGGTCATATTGCTTCTTCTTGGCTTCATTACACCTCGACATTGTTAGTTGGTTGACTAGGAGAGCCACAAGGGTTATACCCTACATGTGCTAAGTATCGTTATAAGGCCAAATGAATATTTTCTCCTCTTTTCATAGCCTTCTCTATCACGAGGATTTTCACCATGTCTATGAAGACATTTGTGGTATAGCCTATGCATGCTCCATTAGTATCAGAGGTTCTCACCTCTTGTCAGGAGTCGACTCCATGTCTCCCTGTGTTGGACTAGAGGGCCAAACCTTGATTACTCAAAGCTCAGTTTTGATAAAGGAAACCCATTAAGTCATGTTGGATACATGGTAGATGGTTATGAGTTGGTGATGCATCATCGATAATATTATATTATCGACTCATCCCTGTTGATTATCCTAATAGTGGTTTTGGTTGTACTCACTACAATTTGTTATTATGAGAATCCAATTGATAATCTCATCATTGAAATTGGTTGATTGAAGATTGGGGTTGATACACAGTGACTGTCGTTTACATTAGGATTATTGAAATGTTAACTAGTCATTAGTTTACAATTGATT
This sequence comes from Picea sitchensis, assembly GCA_010110895.2. Taxonomy (NCBI): domain Eukaryota; kingdom Viridiplantae; phylum Streptophyta; class Pinopsida; order Pinales; family Pinaceae; genus Picea; species Picea sitchensis. Next base: position 38,354 of record SNQJ01S0114722.1, read on the forward strand.
AATCATGTTTTGTGCATGATGCATTGGTATGTGTGGTGTTCCTACACCATGAGTCAATGGTTACTGTGACTATGTGTTTTTAATGGCCAAATGGTTATTGAAACCGGGATGACTATGGAATTTCCATCCACTGTATATGTTATGGTTATTTGATTGCGTCATCAAGGATGGGCACAATTTTTTACATAGTATGGTTTTGTTGCAGTCTGGTTAATTCTAGCAATACTATTGTTTCCTCCTTGTATTGGATTTATAGCTCGACACGATAGCTTGAGTTAATGATACAGTGACTGTGTGTTTTAAAATTGTCAAATGGGAATGTTGTAGTCATGGTAATTATGGCATGGTTATCCACTGTGTTTTTTATCCATATTAATTGATTGCACCATTAGAGAAGGTCATGGGTTTTGAACATGTCTTTGTTTCAATTTGAATGTTTTGTGTTGCAAAATCGGGCTTGTTGTTGATGCCTCGTTTTATTTGATGGATAGCCCAAAATTTTTAATGTTTATAGTCAAAGAAAATTGGACTTGTACAGTCATAAAAATACACTTGTGTTTGGTCGAATGGTTTTGTATATCCCACAGCGTAGCATGAGTTCAAGTGGTGATTGTTGTATATGTGTTTAAATGACAAGTCAAGATCTTGCAATTTGAATATGAATTGCGGTGTCGACTGTCCACTATGTATGTTAAATGAATAACATGCTTTTTAACAATGATAGGCATTGGTGTTGTGACAATATAAATTCATTGCAATTCAATTATTAAATGATTAAAATACAAAATCAAGCACGACATTTGAGTTTGTAATTGATGATTGGAATAATTTGTGGGCAGTGGTTGATTTTGATGTTGAACAGAGTGGAAATAGTTTATTGTTTATGAATTTGGAAATTGTTTGGAAATATTAAATGGATAAATGAGAGGAGAAGAGCTCCCCTAAAGGTTGTTGTGGAATGAATACTGTCTTGTTTTGATGATACTGTGTTAAATATTTGATTACAACATGGAGCAAGTTAATGCACATGATTGCTTGAATTGTACACAATAATTGTTTTGGGGTCTCAATGGTCATTTGGATTGGTGTTTCCTTTTACAGAATGGTTTTATGGATCACATAATTAATTTTATGAAAAGTAATCGCTCTTTTTCCCTACCATTATTTCACTTACCTCTAATTACAACCCCCTCGCCTTCCCACATTCATTTTTCACTCCATGTTCTAAAATTTAATTACAGTCAAGAAGAGCTATGTATTGAAGCCATTTAGAGACACATTTTCTCGGCTCGATTACAATGATGTCTTATTTGGTTGCATTATAGTTGATGTTTTGTGGTTTTTGAGCAGTAACCATGTTTCTTTTCCCCCTCATTTTATCATTTTTCTCCAAATGCAAGCCCCTCACATATCCCAGGACCTTTTGTTCACCCCCTTCTCATTGGAAACAATTAAACAATTTATATGGATTGGATTGCATGAGCCTGATATGTTGTTGTCCCAAAATCTATTTCATATTTTTAAATATTTGTCATGTATGGTTGCTAAAAGGACTATGTTCTAATCAATCACGCATGCATAAATGAGTTTTTTCAGCCAAGGTAGCCATGGTAGAGGAAACCAAGGGAGAGGTAATTGGAACAGAGGCCCAAGAAGGCCAAGGTTATCCATACACTTCTATGTTGACTGGCAAGAGCTAGGCCAATTGTTTCAGGCCGTATTTTTCAATTGTATTGGGAAAGGAATTGTCCAACATAGGCCTGAAAAGCCTCCTTTACAATATCTACAAGCCCCTAGTATTCTTGTGCCCCCTCATGTCTCATTGCAACCTTAGGTTCCCTAAAATGATGGATGGAAAACAATTATCCACCCGACAATATCCCAACATCGTGGCTGGCCCAATTTGTCCTTACCTGCTCCCCTGCCCATTAAGACAATTGGCCAAGTTGCACCTCTTCACTCACCAGTTCAGTCCTCTCATGCTAGAAAAAGGTTGAAAATCGAGGCCCACCATGCCCTTGGAAAAGGAAAATCCACTGTTGCCCCTTCCTCACCCTCCAATTGCTTTGATAAATCCGTGTCTTCCTAGATGCAAATATAGAAAAATCAAAGGGTGACAATAGAAATCAAGGAAATATTGCATCTCAAAGTAGGAAATATGGCTTTTGAGTCTTTTATTTTATCTATTGTTGATGATAGTTGACTTCAGAAATTTTTGGACAACATATTTTATTTTTGGATATATGAGTAATGCATTTTTTAAAATAATTTCAAATATCAATGAGGTAAATTGTCAAATGTTAATGTGATGAGGGGAGTCACAAGGAGGGGTGTTTTTTCTTAACTAACTAGTTATGTTATGATTTTTATGAGCTGAAGGGAGTCACAAGGGGTCCCACCTACTAGTTATTATTTATTTAAAACCCTTATTATGACTTATTAATTTCCCCCCCCTTAACTAAAAAATTGGTTGAATTTTAGTTAACTTACCAACCTAAATATTCTAGTTTTGTTTTCTCTGAGCAAGAAGAGTCAAGCTCATGGGATACCTTTGTTGGCTTCTTCAAGGTTCAACTACTTCAACCAATTCTAATTTTCATAAAGGAAAAAGGAAAGGGAGGAAAAAGGGGAGGATAGAAGGAGAAGCATACTAAGGTTTTCTCTTTGAGTTTATGTTGAGATAGTTTAGTTTTCATTCATTCCTTAATTTATCACAAGCCTAATTCTCTTTTATGATAGCAGGGTCTTATTGTAGACAACAACATTCAGGGCTAAATTACATCATTCAGAAACTTGTTTTTTAGAGGTGTCGATCTATCTTTGATAGTATGTGTAGACTTGTATGTTTGTGAATTAGTTTTCATGACTAAAAAAGGCTATTGTGCAGAGTCGAGTGGGAAACAATCTGTGGTAAGTTGATCCAATTTTTAGAGTTCAGTTTTGGTTTTTTGTCAAAGGTCTTTTTTTTATGTTCCATTGGGGATGTCTAAGTTTGACTTTGGTCCGAAATTTCTGTATGAGATTTTGTAAAGAAAATGACTCTTTGGTGAATTGGAATGAAATAAATGATTGCTTTATGTATCATCTGTCTTGATTATCATCTTGGTGTCTTACTTATATCTTTACACTCGTTCTCAACAACTATTATATTCAGAAAATCATATTAAAATAAATTTTCCAGCAAGCTTTTATTTGTGAAAAAGACTAGCCTAAGCACCTGTAATTGATACTTGTGAGTTAGAATTTTATTTTTGATGGATATAAACCTAGGGTGACATTCTCGTTTATTTTTCTTTAGCCAAGAAAACTCTGAAAATGCTTGAGTAAGATCATTTCATATCTTCTCCTCAACAGGTCCCTAACTACATTGTGAGTCCTCACCTTCTAATTATCTTTCCCTTACACTTTCGTCTTTACCGTTGATAAGTTAACCCACAAGCATGACTCTCGATAACTAGTTGACTCATTCATATCACATAAATTTGACGATACAATGATAAGGTTGATTGTTAATGATATTTTAGGTCACATTAAATTTATTACTCAACTAAGATGGTTGTAGTATGCCTTGGATGCTTAGGAGCGGTAAATGTTAAATCTTATTTTCTGTTGACATTGCTTTGTTATACAAAAATGAGATTAACCTTTAGTAGGGAGATTCTAACTTGAATCTTTCTTGATTAATTATCTTATCTTCTATCTCTTAGCTCTTATAGTTGCATAAAACGTTGTCTTATCAAAATTGAATCTAGATTATTATCTAGCGTTATAATATACCCACCATAATACTAAAGATGATAAAAGTATTATTTACTTGAGATGAATTTTGTTTTAGGTATGAACTCAAGAATTCATAACCATCCTTATCTTTTATCTTGTATGCATTTTTGTCATGGATTAAGAATGATCGTTAAAAGTTTGACCTCTAGTTAAATTATGAAATTTCGTTTGCACAAACCTTGATTATTTATATATATAATTAGTGTACTATTTGCGATTATAAGTCAAAGGTAGATGAGTTCTTATTTTCTTTTGCTTACTAGATAGTTCATAATCTAATGAAATCCGACTTGGAAAATTCAATTTATCAATTGTGAGGTACATTGATTGTTTTGTTAATTCCTTTAATTGTGGTTGAAATTTAGAGTTGTTACTCATCCTTTTATGAATGAGATAAATTGTCCATGAATGTTTGGTTATGCATTAGTGAGAAACAATTAGGAGTAGCAATAGACATTTAATAGTTTTTGGCATTATAAATTTGTTAATGCTTTAGTATATTGGCATTATAAATTTGTTAATGCTTTAGTATAGATGGATTATTCTTTAGATAATTCACTGTCAATTTAGCTGTGGAATTTGAATAGGGATGGTTATGTGTATAGATATCTTCATGTTCCTCAGAAAAGATATCAGTCCTGAGACCTTAAATGGTCAAGATCGATCAGATTAATCTTGGACTATGAGCGTTGATTATGTGTCTTGAAGATCCTAACCTTGCAGGGTAGGATGTTGGATGGGTAGACATTGATTATTTTTCTATCTTGTTATGACTTGGTGTTATTAAATTGCCTTATGTAATTATATCTTGACACTTGTTGTAATGTTTCATATTGGTAAATTGTGTTTCACAAAAATTCTATCAATATTGAACATGAATAGATTGAAAACCTATATTTGTTTTCATTGTACATAATTGATATTGCTTGTACTATTGGCATGACTAATGATTTTGTAACTTGTGTATTTAAACACACACACACACACACACACACACACATATATATATGAAAAGGGCTACTTCGTTGTATTTTCTTACCTTTGTGTTGTAAACAGAGGGATGTTACATCTCTAATATGTAGTTTCTTCTTAGACTCCCTGTCTTCAACATTCATATTTACTGGGAGTCTCCAAGACGGATGGATTAGAACAATATATAAGCATGCTCTATTGTAGGATCATCATTATGAATTCAGACGTATTCCTCTTTACTTGGAGATTCATCATGATCTCACAAATCTGTAAATCTTGTGAGTATGATCTCTAGGATTTTTTCATTCACTTGTTCTTCCTATTTTTCTTTCCTTCTCGAAATTTTGTTCTACCTGATCTTAGTGTTTTCCTTCATGGAATACTTCATCATGATTCTAGGATCATGAGATATGTGCCCATGGTTATGGAATTTGTAACATTTCATATTGTGGGGAGCCACATAAACATTTCTTACTTGAACATTTCTTCCATATGCTCTGCAATTTACAACTTTAAGTCAAACCTTATTACATGTAAAACAATAACCAGAAAAGAAACTTTGATACTTGGGAGTGAATGTTGTTCTCTGCTATGTAGTCCTTATGAATTCATGCCTTGGTTGATCATGACATTCCCTTCTTTTTTTTCCTTCACAATGATTGAAATTTCCTTGATACCTAGAAGTAGAAGGTCTTCTTGGATATCCATGTCTTTGGTAATATTCTTCTTGAGTCTTCTCCTTTTCTAGAATGTTCTCCTTTCAAGGCTTGCATTCTTCCTTCTTGATAGGGTCTCTGATGACTTCCCAATAACTTTGATCCTTCTCTTCATTCTTCCTTTCCAGAAACCTGTAACATTAGTCTTCAACTTTCTTTACTAGTGGTGTGGATATTTCTCTCTCTTCAACATTATTGTTGATCTTAACAACTTCAACCCTTAATGTGATGACTTATTCTTCAAGTTTATCACAATATTATTATTTCATCATCATCTATATCTTCATTACTTCTTTCGTTCTCTTTTCTTCTTCAAGGATATGATTTCTTCTTCAAGTCTTATTTCTTGTTGACTAAATTCTTCTTCAAGATTATTTAACTCCTTAGATCCTTCCTTAAGATCACTTGTCAAAATAATTTATCTCTTCTCTGCTTCCTTTCTTTGTGACACTATTTTGGCTTCCAAATCCTGCTTTTCTTCCAACTTATTTTTTATTTTTTCTTCAATTCTTATGGATTCTTCTACTTGGACCTTTAGGTTCATAATCATCTGCTAGACTTCTTTAGAGTTGGGATTTTGAGAACCTTCCTTTAGCTTGATCAATTCTTCTGAGTGACTTATTTTTCTTCATTTCTCTTTTTACCTCATTTAAGGAGTTTGTAATGCACCCACTACGAAAATCAAAATTTTCCTCGATTTCTCAAGGATCAAAATCCCCGAATTACTCACAGGGGGCCTAGCATCCGCTAGTTCCTCATATGTTCACCTCCACATGGTTGTGGGTCACGACTACGAGCCAAACCAGTATGGCGTCTCCTCGCACTTCAAAACTCAGTGCTACCAGAACATTGAGTCTTTCGACTCTACAAACCTCGAAGCTCAAATCAATGAAACGTCAAACCTCGACAGGGCTAGCAAATGGAAAATTTTCCCTCCAAAGGGAGATTGATGCCTGTAAGCCTCTCCTGATTCAACGATATGGATCCTTCCGGGGTTTCGGTATTCGGGAGTTCGAAATGCAACTACTCCAAGACTCTTTGTCATTCAAATCCCTGAATTCCATTATGGGAATTCGTGTAAGAGATCGACATCTCTTAGAAGTGTGGATCCAACGGTCCATGAGATTTTCAGACTTTTCCCTGAACTCTGACCACTCACCACGCGTCTCCTTTGATGGATGGTCTAGATTCATTTGAGACTTCTCTTTTCTATTACCAAGCAAATCGGGATTTTGGGTATCGGGATTTCGCGATTTGTGAAGGCAAGGTTTCTTACCCTTTGGTTTCCCGGATGCTGAAACGCCGAAATGTCGACCGGTAGCCACGTGTCCTTTCGATGGACGGCGACGACCTTAAGCCAAGATCAACAGTTTTGATCTTTTTGGGATGATCAATGGTCATGATCAAATCTCGGCATTCCTTAATCTAATTCACATCTCACGCCATTTCGAGGTTTCGGTGATCGGGATTTCGCGACTCGCGAAGACAAGGGTTCTTTCCCGTTGGTTTCCTGGGTGACGAAATGCTGAAGCCCTTACCAATAGCCACATATACTCTATAAATGGACGGTCCAGGTACTTCCATGGACCAGGCGGTCTACGGTCCCGATTCCTTCATCTCTTGCAAGGGAAAAAGGGGCGTGGCATTAATGCCTGCGTCTCTTCCTCAAATATAATGATCATCATAGACCTTGGATCCTCTGAAGGGATCATTTTCGCGCATTTCTTGAAAAGGTAGAGAGGGATCGAGGAACTATAATTCATGTTCCTTCCCCACATCCAACAGTTTCTACAGACCTTGGATCCTCCAAGAGGACCTCGTCCGTTAATCGAGACTTAAACATATGTTAACATTTTGGGAGTTCACAAGTTGAAGTTTCGGGACTTATCTATCATGAGAGTCCGATCTCTTGTCAATGGGACTCCCCAACTCCCAATTTGTGAAATCCCGATGGGCTCTTTCTTTCAGGATTCTCCCAAGATCCTGGATTACTACCACGTATCCTCCCTCAGATGGATGGTCCTTGTTGTTTCGCGATTTCACGACTTGCGACCCCTAGTGATGCAAATCCTTTATCAACTCGAATCCCCGGTATCTGAAATACTGATGGACTCTCTATCTCCACCATGTGTCCTTCACGGATGGATGGTCCAGATCTATACCAGGACTTTCACCATGGAGTGTCCCGATCTCTTGTCATCAGGACTCCCAGAATCTTGAACTCTAAATTCACGATACCGACTCCTCTCTCAGGACTTTCTCCCTTGTTCATGACGGATTAACCCTCATGCATCTCCTAACATATCTAATGGCTGTCGGGTTTTCTAGCTAAGATCTGACTGCTCATATCTATCCCACTTCGTGCACTCTCCCCCTACTCTTTGGACATGGAAAAAACCAACCATCCAGATACTCTCACAGACCTTGGGGATCTACGGTCCCGATTTCCTTGCTACTCATGAAGATAAACAAAAAGGGGTAAGGCATGTAACACCCTTGTTTCTTCCGCCAATCTAACGGTCTTGAATGACCGCAGATCTTCCGATGGGATCTCGTCTGTCAATCGATACTTATCCCTATGCTGCTACTTTGGGATTTCAAGAGGATCATTCTTCCTCGTACAGGGTTGCTAAGACTTGCCCATTCAAGTCCTTTTTGCAGGTTCTTGGTAAACTTTTCCAAGAAGGGTATCTCTGTGGAGAGATCTATTCCGGGGCATTCCTAGAGACAGATAAGGGGAAACAAATTCCCGAGAATGGACTAGAATTCTAACTTGGTTCAACTTACGCATAAATAAATTTATCTATCAACATAAGCCATGCGTGGTTTTTCTATTACAAGCATACATCTACTCTTTCTTACCAAACACTGCACAGATAGTCTTATACTATAATCATTCACAATTTCATAGTTTATGAGCATAAATGTCAGCATATGAATTTCAAGATGCAAGATGTAAAACACTTATCATAAATAACACCATAAGTGAGTGCAACTGCTGAGAGGGGTGCTCGTTTCCACCCAACCGTAGGCTCAGCGATTCCGATAGGATTTACCACTAGCCACCCCCGACCTAAGACCATGATGTTGCGAGACTGTGTCTCGGCTTGCCAGTGACTGAGAATGAGGGTTACTCTCCCGCTTCTCTGCTATCACTCACTTTGCATATCTCCAGATTTCTCTTCCTCCCCTTGTGTCTACCCCCAATCGCTTCTCCCTCATGCCCTATCCTATTGCGAGGTTGCATGTGGCATGATTTCCCTCACACTAGTCAGGCCTGATGGCTCTATGGATGGGCAGTTCACCCCCCCATCACTCATTAATTCCTGAGGAGTCATCTACCTACCAGCTTACGAGACATTTAATTCGGGGCTAGCGAGCCTCTCTTGGTTCTCTGGGCCAGTGAAGTCCAAAAACGATATTGTTCTCGGTGGAAGTTAACGCCACCATTCTAGGTGCCTTCCATTTCCTTTCTCTAGCCATCGTGGTCTCTTTTTCAGCATATCCTCTCT
>SNQJ01S0114722.1:47343-65149 GCA_010110895.2 Picea sitchensis
TAACCCTAGACTTTTATATTTATAACTCAACACTAATAAATTCCTAGACTTATATAGAATATTATCGAAAACCTAGAATTATGAAATATTATTAATTACCTTAATTATCATCATTTATTAACTCTAAATTGTTTTTAATTTTTCCTTAGTTCTAGGAATAAGGTGTTACAGATAGCCGACCTAATTACAATCTCAAAATTGTCCTTCATCTACTATTAATTGACCAACATCATCAAGCTTTGTAACTGACCATTAGTCCTGATGATGAATCCCAATTCGGATTCGAAACGTCGATGACAAAAATGAAACCAACTGTGGATTATCTGGCAATAAACCTCGAAACTACTCACCACAAAAATATGAAAACAATAGTTAAACCATGTATCGAAACCATCGCCCACTAAAACCAATAGCATGACCCATATCAAAATGATTCCATAAAATAAACCACCACTTCAAATAACTCTATCAAATCACATAACTATTAGCTTATTTCTAGGGTTAACAACAACCATTTAAATTTCAATGCATGTAGAGAAGTATGTGGCATAGTTTAATTCCTTCCCTTTGGATTTGTTTACATTGCTTTTTCCTTTTTCCAACAACTCTTTAGCATTGTTACTAACATGTCTGTTGTACAAGTGTCAAAGTAACGAGTCCATGAACATATAGAAATAGTAGAAATGGATAACATAGGCAACCATGACATGCGATTAGAGATCAGAACAAAACATAACATGCCTTACCCAACATTCACTTTTCACACATAGAAACAACACATAATAAGACCAAACCATTGCAAAGAAGATCTCATCAACCATGCAAGCAGTGTCGAACAACATCACAAACATCAAATAAGAGCCATATATTATCTCCCAATCTACAAGGGGTCCCACCTACTAGTATTATTTATATGTTAGCTCATAATAATAGGCTTTAGAAATAATTTGCAGGCAAAACCTCATTGGAATTTTAATCGTCAACAAACTGGGGACTTGATAGGTAAATTTGTTCTCAATAGATTTATAACTCAGAACTCATGGTTTCGTAGACCAAGAACAACAAGTCAAGAAGATATAACCAGGAATATTATGCAACAGGGGGAAGTGAGCGGATTTAATGGAAAAATGACCGGGAATTAAGGAATGACTCATGAAAAGTGTTAACTATGAGGGTTTTTACCACTGTATGCATATTCATTCAACCAAAATCTTCTCTTCACTCCAAGGAGAAAAAATACTTATTTTTCTCTTTAAAATCTCAAAAGGATGAAGAAATGGAAAGAACAAGAGAGAGATAACCAATATTTTTATAAAATAGTAGTGAAAGTAGATAGCAAATTCAAGTATACTTCAGGGGAAACATCGCAACAACTATGTAAGCTTGATTTTTATTGACTAACAATGATTTGCAGGAGTGTCACTGTGGAAAAACTGATCCAATCATCTTATTTTGACCAAAATAAACTAGAATATATAGTAACCAATAAAATCATGAAATTAATAAATTTGCAAAAATAAACCAGCAAAAATCAATGACATGATGTAAAATAAGTAGGAACAATTAAAAACAAAAAGAAGAAATCATACTATTGTAAGGTAGAAAAGAAAAAGCACAAAAATGAAAACAGAGCTAGGCTACTAGTATACAAAAAATCTGAACAACATTAGGACTTTTCACGTTGGTCCCTCACAATGTTTTAAGAGAGAATCGTTAGCGCTGTAGGAAAAAAATTTCTATGGTAAATCCATTAGAATGCATAAGTCAGTATCCAAGACAAAAGAAATTTTGAAAGGAACCAGGAATAACACTTGGAACTCCAAGGTAATCATCAACCTTTTAACGCATATGATTATATAATCAAGGTATATGTGGATGATGATAAATTCATCAAGAGTTGTGTGGATAGGTATTTTAAAAGAGACACTTGCATCAGGTAATCCCGAAGGCAGACAATTATAAGACACAGCACCACATTTAGTGATACAAGTGGTTTTGTGAAGGTTTGCCCCTTTACCTTGATTTTCCTGTAACCCCAAAAAATGTCAAGTAAGGGCCTCGTCTGTGACCTTACAACCTACTACAAAATCATTTCCATATTATGAGGAGGAAAATAATTTCTCATAATAGCTTGATGGTGAGTGTTAAATTTAATGCAGTTTCTAATATGATCAATGATCTTTCAAACAGGTACCCAATTGGAAACCCACTCAGAGTAGACTAAAAAAATAATCCTAGCCTTTAAGAAAATTTCCAACTCTCTTTGAATGGTTGCTTTATATGCAGAGTTAATAGGTCTTTGTTTTTTCCTAGATGGTTTCATAGCTTGTTGAATAAGACCAGGATCAAAACCATGAAGATCCTCAAAAGACCAAGCAATTGTTTTTTGAAATCCACCAAGTATCTTGGCAAACCTCATTTCTTCTTTACCAAAACATTGGAAACTTAGTTTAATACTCTTTGAAGATCCAAGTGCTCCAATGTTAAAGGAAATGGTTCCACCCACCTTCTTTCTTGACTCCCCTTCTCTCTTTTTTTCTTTATTTCCTACATCACTCGATGAAAACGAATTCTCAAGAGGAGTCATTCCGTTAGGAATCTTGTCGTCTTCTATCGATGTCATTTCATTGGGATTAAAAGGTTCATATTGAATGAAAGCACACATTCTCTCATCATTAGGGAAGTCCTGCCAAGATTCTACCTTGTCTGGGATATGTGAACGATATAGAGATTGAAAGAACAGTCAGGATTGTGAGGCAAAGTTTGTTGATTAGTAGAAGATGCAAAGAAAACTAACTGATCAACCATTGAATTCAAATCCCTCTTAACATGAGTGATGTTGAAAGATAAAAGGTTTGAGATAAGTGCCCAAACAGTTTGGGTCTATCGTTCCATCAACTCGTTGCTAGGAGAGCATACATTATGTATCAAGTTCACAACAAGCTCCGAATCCCCAAAAATGGAAAGGTGACCAAAACCGATATTAAAGGCACTTTCAATGCCTAATAATAAAGCTTCAAATTCAGTGACATTGTTTGTGCAATAAAACTCCAACCTGTAAGACAAGTTATGAATTTTCCCTACAGGGGAAACCAAGATAATTCCATCCCCATTACCTTTATTAGAGTGTGAACCACCAAAGTGCATGTGCCACATATCATCATCTAAATCAATTTGTTCCAAAGGAATAGTATCCTCCTCTGCAAAGATGGAATACACTCATAGGTCCTCTTTGATATAGTTTACACTAGATTGAGGAACACTCTCCGAGTAGGGTTAAATCCTTCCCTCTCTAAGCACTATAATGTTCTTACCATTTTGAGGCATGGATAAATGTGTCTCGTTGAGTGAGAGGTATCTACCTGTTAAGTCTTGCCAATCCCTTCCAAATATAATCGAGTAATTTATTACAGACATATCAATTACCTAAATGCTAAGGGTTGTCCTTATTTTAGGATGAGCACATAAAACTAAGGTAATATCCTTAATATCTCCTATGGTTGATTATTGTAGGATATCATGGGAGAGAACGATTTTGAATTTTTCATTTGTACAAGACAATCCTAGCTCTTCGATAATAATCTTCGAAATCACACTCTAGCCCGAACCGCCATCAAAGAGGCAACAATGGGCAATCTTATCCATAATATTTACTTCTTTTTTTTTAAGTGAGTTTAAGAGGCTGTATTACTAAAGGAGGGTTATGATACAAGAAAGGGGAACTCCTTGGTCTGCTAAAAAGGAAACCATTCCAGAGGTTCCTGAGTTGTGTTTTCTAAAATAAACAAGGGGTATGACTGGATTTCCACCATGGGAAACCAACCTAGTCCTACCATATCCAGTTTTTGACAAGATAAGAACAACATACATGAAAAAGAAAACCAAAAATACCAGAAGTTGAGACTGACACAGGACTGAACCGACTGACTTGACAATAGACTAACCAAACACTAGTTCAGGATAATGATATGTTTCTTTCCTTCATCTGCCTGACCCTTGTTCTCCTCCTTTTGGGAGACCATGTGAGTATTTTTTAGCTCTCCATTCTCGTCGGCTGGCGTGATGTCCATGTGATGTACGTAGCACAGGTAGAGGTGGAATTGAGCATCCAACTACTCCATATTGGCTTTTTGGTCCTTCTTGACCTCAAATAGCAGTTTGGTAATGGTTTCCAGATTGCTAAGGTGCCTCAAGATTTCTTTCAACAGTTTCGTGTGTTCCTTGCTGTTCTCCTGTCTGGAATCCTCCCTTTTCGAGCTCACTTTTCCAATCAACATCTTTGTTTGCCATGCCATCTCCACTTTTTTGTGGTAGAGGGTTTCCCTGGGTTGTGTGGATATTAGGTCCATTACCCAGTATGCTTCCTGAGTCAGAGCATCCCATGTTTTTCCCTTGCGTTTTTATTTGATTTCATTTTCTAACTGGGTAATGGTCGCCTTTCCTTTCGGTGAAACCATAGTATGAAAGGTTCCCTCTACATATTTTTCCACCTGCTCCATCCTTGAAACCCACCGAGGATTGTTCAAAGTTCCCTTCCTGAGGGTGTTTCTTTTTCTATGCATTTGATTCAATCACACCATCTCGTCTGGTCTATGGCAGATCCTTTGTTGGATTCTCGACTTGTTCTCGTCTACACAGGGGTTCCTCCTTTCCTTGCCCTTGTGTTTGTGGTAGCCCCTGCAGTTGCACTCATTTGTTTGCATCTATTTCTGTTGTTTCTTCTCTTATTGAACTTTCCCTGTTGCGGGCTTGTCCTTCCAATCACGGTCTTCCCATATAGGTGAGCCTTCTCATCCTGTTTCCCCGTCATGATACGTAGGATCATGATGAATCGACCATTATCCCTGTATGGGCTCTTTCCCCTGCTTGCTTGATATCCTATTGTGCACCTCCACGTACCTGGTCTTTGGTGTTGTGCATCGATACTAGTTTGTGTCAATCCCTCTTGCCTTACGTCACTCGTTGCCTGTTGTTTGACATTGATACTTTCCCACAGTCTTTCCTCGCAAATCTTTCTGTTGACACAACCTTGTTGTTGTACCCTTTCCTGTTGTATAATTTGATCCTACATTGTGATTGGTTGTCAAGTGTTGGGTAGTCATATCCTTCTTGGGTCCTTTGTTTCTTTCGTTGGGCCCTTTATTGCCCTCCTCGATGTGACCTTCCTTTCTTAAGATGTTGTCATGATATTTTGTCACTAGTTGGATGCAGTCCATTCTGAATTGTCCTTTTAGGATGTTGATCCAGGTAGTGTCTAGTTCTGGTCCTTCCTTGCTAACCCCCTCGTTGGCAGTTCTGTCCACCAGGCCATTTGCTAACCTACGTACCCAGGGCAACTCCATTGTGTTAATCATTTGCAGAGGCTCTTGGATTTTTTGTAGGGAGTGTGCCAAGCATTAATGTCTCTGAACCTTTCCCACTTTGGTGCCATTTTGGAGTCTCTTAACTGTGTTGATGACCAGGGTGGATTCACCTTCCACGATAGTGTTGGTCATCCTTTCACGACTTAGAATTCCGAGACCGAGCTCTAGGGCTCCAAATTCTGTTGCGTTGTTGGTTGAGTTTCCCATACTCCTAGCGTACAGCTGGATTATGTTACCACTGTTATCTTTGATAACCCATCCCATCCCTTTCATTCTTGGGTTTCTTTTTACCACCCTGTAAAAATTTAACTTGAGGAACCCTATCGAAGGTGGTGTCTAGTTGCGCTCTCCTAATTGGAGTTGCGGTGGATGCCCTACCTATGTGTTGTTGCGTCCGTCTTTTAGGTGAAAAGATTCTAGGATTCCAGAGTCCTAGCCTGTGAGTTGCGCTTTTCTAGTCTAGAAGTTGTGGCTCTGCACTGTTTCTTGTATTTGTGATATTATTTCTTCCTTGAGTTTCCCTTCCGGAAGGCTTTCATTCCTAAAGATGCATCGGTTCCTTTATTTCCATATTGCCCATATTATCATCCCTGGCATGAGATTCCAACAGAGGTTCACCATTTCATTTTTGATGTAACTCTCATTCTAGTTATTGGTGGTTTCACTGATGTTACCTCGACTCCTATTGGATTGGAGAAAGATGCCTGCCACCCAATCCCAGATATTTTCTGTGTAATTACATTCATCGAGGAGGTGATTCGTTGTTTCTTCCTTATCTTGACAGAGGTGGCATCGTGATGGGCCCATGAAACCAATTTTCCTTATGTTTTCCTAGGTTATAATTCGGTTGTGAAGTACTATCCATTTGAACATTTTGATTTTTGGCCACTGGGGCTTGCCCCATATCTTTCCCCATTGTTGCACCAGATCTTCTTGGTCCTAGTCCACGATGTAATTCTGAGACTCTTTTAAGTTGAATTCCCCACCATTTTTCCTGCCCCATCTTAGTTGGTCCTCTTCTTCTAAGACTACAATTTTCCTTTTCCCCAATTCCTCCTCCACCTCTTTCGTTATTGTTATGATCCAATCTCTATTTTGTGGATTGAGTTTGTCCCAGATCCTCCATATGTCGCGGTCATTTTCTTATTTCCAGTAGTGGTGGATTTTGATTTTTCCTTGCATGGTCATCTCCTATTGGATTTCCTCCCTCTCGGGATTTTCCATTCTGGGTTCCTATTTCCATGGGTCCTCCCAAAATTTGGTTGTTTTACCATTCCTCACTTCCCAGAAGCTGTGTTTCTAGATCCAAGTTTTGTTTCACCAGGATAGATTCCATATGGTTGATCCCTCCCTTGTGCCCATAAATGAATTCGATCATTTTCGTTGATGTCCAGGGAATACTTGGACTTCCAAAGGGTTTCCCATAGTGTTGACTTTTCTTTGACCCATCTCCACTAGAGTTTCGCCCCATAGGCTTCATTGGTAACTTGTGGGTGTTGTAACCTCATACCTCCTTTGCATTTTGGTTTGAAAACCTTCTCCTAGGCCACAAATACCCACTTTTTCTTTCTTTTCGCTCCTCTCCATAGGAAGTCCCTTTGGATGGATCTTATTTTTTGGAGTATTCCTTTGGGAGTGGGAAACACTGACATCATATAGGTCAGAATTGCTTGCAGACTCGATTTGGTCAGGATAAGTCTCCTCGCTAGGTTGAGGGATATATAATTCCAATTTTTCACCCTCTCCTGTAGCTTGTTGATCACTCCTTCCCATGTTTCCATTTTTCATGCTCTATCTGTCAAGGGGATTCCCAAGTATTTCATTGGGAGCATTTTGCTTTCAAACCCCAAAATATTTTCCAGGTTTCTTTGAATTGTTGGGTTGTTATTGAAGAAATAGATCATGGATTTGCAGTGATTGATCACCACTCCCGAGGCTTCCCCAAAATATTCTAAGAATTTTTTATAGGCTTTTGCTTCCTTGACCATGGGTGTGCCATAAAGTAAGGTGTCATCAACGAACTGTTGGTGCATGGAGGTAGGGCAGTTTTCGAAAGGTTTGATGCATGTTATTTATCTTGTTGTAGTTGTGCTTTTTATGCTTCTATTGAGTCCTTACATCATCAGAATGAATAGGAAAGGTGATGCTGGGTCTCCTTGTTTGATGCCTCTTGAAGGTCAAAATGGTTTGGCTAGGGCTCCATTGATTAAAAGAAAGTAACTTGTCGTTGAGACTAGGTTGACAATCCAGTTGATCTAGTGTTGCGCAAATCCAAAAGCTTCCAGAGTCTTGACCATATAGTGCCAGCTAATTTTTTCATAAGCCTTTGCTAGGTCAAGTTGGATTATCATCCCCCCTCTCCTCTAGATTTTCAGTGTGTGTATTAGCTCATGGGCATGGATGATGTTGTCCAAAATTTGTTGCCCTTCTACAAAACCTGCCTGTTCCTGTTAAATCAATGTGGGTAGGAGAGGTTTCAGTCTATTGGATATGACTTTGGAGATTATCTTGTAAACCACTTTGCCTAAAGCTATGCGGCTGTAGTGTTCTAGGGTCCTTGCTGCATTTTCTTTGGGGATTAGAGTAATCATTATGGCATTTAGCGCTTTCATAATGGAGGTTGAGCATCTGGAGTCTTATACCACCCCATAAATGTCATGTTTGACCACTTCCAAACATGATTTGAATAATTCCACTGTGAAACCATGTGTACCTAGGGCCTTTCCATTGGGCATCTCCTGGACCACTTGGTGAATTTCCTCGTTAGTGATGGGTTTGTTTAGGTTGATATTTTGTTCCTCGGTAACTAGCCCGGGGATGTGCTGAATTATCCTTTGTATGGCCTCTGTTTGGTCTTGGTTGGGTTCATGAGCTATCCCATGGAAGTGGTTTACCAATATATTTTCATTCTCTTTGTGGGACTCTCTCTGGATCCCATCCTGATCCTGAATTTTCAGGATTTTGTTGTGGGTTCTTCTAGCAATGGTTGTTCTATGAAAAAAAATTGTATTCCTCTCTCCTTCCTTTAGCCACCCGATTCCGTACTTTTGGTGCCATAGAGTCTCTTATTGCTGGCATCCTACTTCCCATTCCTGGGTCATTTGGATCTCTTCCTTTTTCTGATCCTCTGTATAGCCCTCATCTATGCATATTTCCTGGAGTTTCCTTATTCTCTCTTCAATATTTTTTTTTTCTTGTTTTATGTTTGCAAATATTTCCTTATTCCACTCTTTGAGTTTATGTTTGATGTAGTTTAGTTTCTTATAAATATTGAACATCCTTGTCCCTTGCTCCAGATTTTTCTCCTGCCACCATTGGCTGATGTTCTTCTTGAAGGTGGGATGTTCGATTCAAAATTTCTCGAATCTGAAGGGTCTATTCTTCGGTGTGGTTTGAAAGTTTGCTTCCAATTGGACTGGATAATGGTCTGAACCCCCCCCCTGGGAAGGATGTTGCAGTCTAAAGTTAAACCTCGTAGAATGATGGACTTCGACACCAAGAATCTATCTAGCCACATCACTATCGCATGTTGATTTATTCATTTTTTGTTCTATGTGAACTGGACATTACTAGTTTTGATATCCACCATCTCCTTTGTGTCAATGAAAGATGAAAAGTCTTCCGCATCTCTATCCAATCTCCTAGTGCCTGATTTTTTTTTCCACAAGTGTCATGATGATGTTGAAATCTCTGACTAGGCTCCAGTGGAGGTTGTTGGAATGGGCTTTTATGTTTTCTAGGTCTAGGAGCATTCTTCTCTTTTCTTCCGACATCTGGGGACCATACACATTAGTGGATAGAATCACCTCCATGTTACCTATGATTTGCATGTTAACCGAAAGTGTGTGTCTGGTGGCTTCAACTGCTACTAGATTCATCACTTGTGGGTTCCAAAAAGTGAGAATATCGCCTGACATCTGTTGTCTTTCGACAACCAACATCTTGTACTTGCTCCATTGTTTTTTGATGATTGTTTCCATTATGTCTACAATACATTTTGTCTCTTGGATGAAACAGAGGTCCGGTTGTTCCTTCCTCAGTCTGTTTTTAAGGATTCTTTTCTTTCATGGGTTGTTTAGGCCTATAATATTCCTTGTTATAATCTTCATTTAAACATGTGGGGGGGAGTTTGGAAAGTGTTTTTTTTTATCTTACTTGAGTTTATCAACAGAGTTTAGAGTTCTTGTAGGGATACGTTGTTTGATTTCCTTCCTTTCTTCCTTCTCACCTGCCTGGTTGATAGATGTGGTTGTCCCTCATCTGCTTTGATTCCTAGGTGTCCTATCTCCCCGTGCATGCTCTTGAGCCCTTTGGATTTTGCTTCCTCCCTTGGGAGGAATAGGTATTGGATACGATCTAGTTTCTCCACTGGTAGATTATCTATGCCCTACCTTTTCCATTGCTCCAGTATGTTTGGGAGATCTATTCCTTCCCTTTCCACAATATCTTTGAGATCGAGATCTTTCATACCTACCTCGCTTGGTGTCATTTCCGCATCTCCACCTGCCTCCTGCATGGGGGTGTTGACATCTCTGGTTTCTCCGTCCATCATAGTTGCGCTACCCACCTGTTCCATCTTATTGCTTGGACTATTTATGTTCTCATTTATGGCTTGTTCCTTAGCTTCTTTGGATTTTTATTTTTCCTTTCCTCCTGCTTCCCCTTTGTTGGTTTTGTCCCTCCCTTTCAATCAATTCCTGTCTTTTGTATTGGTTCCCATTGGGGATTTACTTGGTTTCTTGTTTTCTCTATTTCTGTGGTTCAACTTGATAAACCGATCCTAATCCTGTTGTATTTTGGTGGTTTCCTCTTATTGTTTTTTATTGAGAGGGAATTCTCTAAATAGGTGTCCATGTTGATGGAATCTTCTACATCTGAATGCGATCTGATCATAGTTGATGCTTTGTATCCATTCCTCATCTCTGAATTCCAAGCTTATGGCTTCTGGGAGTGCCCCTGATACATCCATTTCTATGTAGATCCTTTCATAGGAGGTACATCTCCCTTTTAGGGTTGCTTCCGATGTCTTCACATATTTTCCAAGTTTGTTCTCAATTGCTTCGAAAGTAGAGGGTAGCCAGTAGTCTAGTGGCAAAGAGTAAATCCCTAGCCAAACAGGTAAATTCTTGAAGGTTTCTTTCTCTTGGGAGAAGTTTTCCTTTCATGGTCACATGTATAGTCCCGCTGAGGCGTGGAAGTATGCACCCTCCTAAAAGAATCTATCCATGTCCTCCAAATTCATGAATATTGTTGTGAATAAGCCTTTTGAATCCAGGTGGAGTTACACATCCTCTCTTGGCTTCCATTGATATTTTATCCAGTTGCACAGCGTTTTGTCTGTGGGCCACAAACCCATGAACTTGCAAATTAGTGCATGTGTCTTCATCTAGTCCCAGAAGAGTTGTGTTTGTTGATATTCTAATATCACCTTGGGTATTATTTTTTTTTAGGTTTACACGGGTTGTTCCCTTCTACCCCATTGGGGTTTGATGGTTCTTGCACATCACTCTAGGTTTCTCTGGCTTCTTCCCCCATGCGATCCATTTTTTTCCTGATTCTTTTCCGGTCTTGATACTAAGGTTCTCGTCACTGGTTCCTTGAAACCTCTGCCTCATAGGCCTTTCCACCTGTCCACCACAACCTTATTGTATGAGGGGGTTCCATTACCTCCCTCTTTGGTAACCATGTTGTGCTCTACTGTGTCTTTGACTATCAAACCCTAGCTTATTGTTTCTCCAAGAATCATAATTACATTTGTCCTTATCCATAATATTTACAGAAATATAAAAAGGCGGATTTCTTACATGGTATCTAAAGTTATGTACACCTAACTTATTTACAGATGAATATTCTTTGTTTACCTTTTCAAAAAGATTGGCTACAATGGAAGATCTTCCCTCCATGAATTGTTTCAGATGCATCTGTTGTTCAAGGATGACAACCATGTCCAAAAGGTTTGCATCTTCTTCGATGTTGGCCAACTGATTCAAGATATTGTATTTGGAAGAGGGGAGAGAAAAAGTTGTCCCTTGATGGTCAGGAACATTAGGATCCTGAAAAATAGCAATGGGTGAGGATGAGCTTAGACTAGAAGAATTGTGGGGGGAATTAGATTTTCCCTTAGGAGCATAGGCTTTGTTCCTAGTATTGATGATAATTACTTCTTTTGGCTCTCCAAAATATAGGACAATGATAATAACTTATGGTCTTTTACCAAATATCTTATCTCTGGAACTCTTCCTTACTTCACATGTGGCTTCCTCGTGGTGTTCCTCACAGAAGTTACACCAGCTTCAAGGAAAGATGTCCTTAGGCTGAAAAATTATTTTCAATTGGATTTATACGGGGGGTACAAAAGAGGATGAAGCTCCAGGGGTGAGAGGTGAGGCAGTCCCCCTTTTCTCGAATGCTATCATATGATTTTTCATATCTTGGACTAACTGTAAGAGGGTGGACATGTCTGTCTGTCTAACCGATTCTCCCTAGGGAAGACCTGTTCTTTCAATATGTTCTTCATACTCTGAACAAGTATGCAGAGCGAAATTGAGATTATCAATGGATTTTTCCTCAAGCCTATGATGGTAGGGGGAAGGAAATTCATTACATTAATGCATGAAAGCCGCTTGGTTTTGAGGGTGGATGAGTTCAAGGATTTGATTATATAGCTTCGTGAAACACAAGTTGAAAGACTTGATGGTCTCACCATCCTTATAGGTGAAGTTATTGTATTCCCTTAACTTCTCAGCTGAGCTTTTAGATTGCCCATAAGTGGATCTGAACCAATATATCAATTCCTCCCAAGTAGACATAATCTTAGGAGGAAGGTCAAAGAAATTAGTTGCAACCTTTCCTTCCATAGAATTAACGAATAAACATGTACAAGTATCATTATCATTGGATCCTATGTTATGAAAAGCATTAAAAAATGCCACTAGGTGTTCATTTGTAGTGACAGTGTTATTTCCCGAGAACTTAGGAATATTCTCCTTGAACTTAGGAAGTGGACGAGTAGCAGGTGCTAAATTAAGAGAGGAAACATGCAATGGTGTGGTTGTGGCGTCTTCTTCAAACTGAAAAATCATACTTTTTAATGACTTTGGTGGGATTTTTGGAACATTAAACAGGGATATTGTGGCTATATAAGCTACCAATCACCGACGAAGATGAAGCACGAGAGGAGGAAGCACCTCTAGTTCCACCAGATCCACCACCACATGTCGTCTTGTGGATGATAAATGAGGGAAAGAAAGACAAACTAGATGAATCAGACAAGGTTCTCCTTAGAGAACTTTGTTGGGTAGATAACACAACATTTCTTCTTCCTATTTCAGCCATAGGATTGATTTTTGGTGATAAGCTTCTTCTTGTTCTAGATGCATGAGAGTCTAAGGACATGAAAGAAAGGAAAAAATTGAAGAAACAAGAGGGCTACTATTGATTTCTAGGTTGTCTACGTCTAGCTTCCCAACATTCTTGTGAACTAATATCTCGTTAGTTTGTTGCCCAAGAATGGTTAAGCTCAACATGTGTATTGGCAGTGTCTAAAATGGTGTTAAATAGATTCAAAGAAATGTTGGTTTGGTATTGGAGACCAGGCTCAATATTGGGTTGTCTTGTAGCAGGCACAATCATTAATAAATAAAACATCCAAAGAATCAAAATCAAAAAAATATATGTATCGATGAAAATTGAGTATAAAAATTAACTAGAGAGATATTGAAGATCTCCCTAGTATGGTCGCCAAATAAATGTTGAGGAAAAGATATGAAATGATATTACTCAAGCATTTTCAGATTCTGCTTAGCTAAAGAAAAATAGACGGGAATGTCACCCTAGGTTTATAGCCATCAAAAATAAAATCCTAACTCACAAGTATCAATTACAAGTGCTTATGCTAGTCTTTTTCACAAATAAAAGCTTGCAGGAAAATTCATTTAATATGATTTATGGATATAATAGTTGTTGAAAACGAGTGTAAAGACATAAGTAACAAACCAAGATGATAATCAATATATATGAGACATAAATCAATCCTTTATTTCATTCCAATTCACCAAAGAGTCATTTTCTTTACAAAATCTCAGACAGAAATTTCGGACCAAAGTCAAACTTAGACATCCCCAATGGAACCTACAAAAGGACCTCTGAAAAAAAACAAAAAACTTAACTCTAAAAGTTTGATCCCCTTGCCATAGATTGTTGCCCACTCGACTATGCACAATAGCCTTTGTAAGTCATGAAAACTAATTCACAAATAGACAAGTCTACACAGACTATCAAAGATAGATCAACACCTCTCAAACACAAGTGTCTGAATGATGTAATTCAGCCCTGAATGTTGTTGTCTACCACAAGACCCTGCTATCATAAAAGAGAATTTGGCTTGTGATAAATTAAGGAATGAATGAAAACTGAACTATCTCAACATAAACTCAAAGAGAAAACCTTAGTATGCTTCTCCTTCTATCCTCCCCTTGTTCCTCCGTTTCCTTTTTCCTTCAAGCAAATTAGAATTGGTTGAAGTAGTTGAACCAACTCATTAGTTAAGTTAACTAAAATTCAACCAACTTTTTAGTTAAGGGGGGGGAATTAATAAATCATAATAAGGGTTTTAAATACATAATAACTAGAAGGTGGGACCCCTTGTAACTCCTTTTATCTCACAAAAATCATAACATAACTAGTTAGTTAAGAAAAAAATCCCTCCTTGTGACTCCCCTCATCACATTAACATTTGATAATTTAGCTCATTGATATTTGAAATTATTTTCAAAAATGCATTACTCATATATCTAAAAACAAAATATATTGTCCAAAAATTTCTGAAGTCAACTATCATCAACAATAGATAAAATAAAAAACTCAAAAGCCATATTTCCCACTCTGAGATGGAATATTTCCTTGATTGTTGTTTTCACCCTTTGATTTTTTTGTATTTTCCTTTGGCAGCACTGAGCCTTTAGGCCTAATATCACTGATCATGTGAGAACAATCATCCCTCAAATGCATTCGAGAAAACATAGATTTATCAGAGCCATTGGAGGGTGAGGAGGGGGAAACAATGGCTTTTCCTTTGAGAAGGGCATGGTGGGCCTCGGTTTTCAACCTTTTTCTAGCATGAGAGGATTGAACTGGTGAGTGAATAGGTGCATCTTGGACAATTGGGTTAATAGGCGGGGGACCAGAAAAGGACAAATTGGGCCAACCACGATGTTGGGAGAGTGTCGGGTGGACAATCTCTTGCCATCCTTCCTTTTTGGGAACCTTGAGTTGCAATGAGACCTGAGGGGGAACGAGAATACCATGGGCTTGTGGAGCTTGTAAAGGAGGCCTTTCAGGCCTAGGTTGGACCATTCCTTGCCCAATCCAATTGAAAAATCCAGCCTGAAACAACTGGCCTAGCTCTTGCGAGTCAGCATCGAAGTGTATGGAGAACCTTGGCCTTCTTGGGCCTCCATTCCAATTACCTCTCCCTTGGTTTCCTCTGCCATGGCTACCTCGATTGAAAAAAATCATTCCTGCATGCATGATTGATTAGAAAATAGTTCTTTTAACAACCATACATGACAACTCTTTAAAAATATAAAAAATATTTTGACTCAGCAACATATCAGGTTCATGAAATCCAATCCATATAAATTGTTTAATTGTTGTCAATGAGCAGGGGGTGAACAAAAGGTGATGGGATATGTGAGAGGCTTGTATTTCGCAAAAAATGATAAAATGAGGAGGAAAAGAAACATGGTTACTTCTCAAAGACCACAAACAATCAACTGTAATGCAACCAAAGTAAACATTATTTTAATCCAACCGAGACAATGCGACTCTAAACTTCTTCAATACGAAATTCTTCTTGACTATATTTAAATTTTAGAACAGGGAGTGAAAAATGAATGTGTGAAGGCAAGGGGGTTGTAATTAGTGAAAGGAGAAATAATGGTAGGGAAAAAGAACGATTACTATTCATAAAATTAATTAAGTGATCCATAAAACTATTTTGTAAAAGGAAACACCAATCCAAATGACCACTAAGACCCCAAAACAATTACTATGTACACTTCAAGCAATTATGTGCATTAAATTTCTCCCCGTTGTAATCAAATACTTAGCATAGTATCATCAAAACAAGACAATATGCATTCCACAACAACCTGTAGGGGAGATCTACTCCTTTCATTTATCCATTTAATATTTCCAAGAAATTCCCAAATGCATAAACTGTAAGTTATTTCCACTTAGTTCAACATCAAAATCAACCCCTGCCCATGGATTATTACAATCATCAAATACAAACTCAAATGTCGTGCTTGATTTTGTCTTTTAATCATTTAATAATTGAATTACAATGAAGTTATATTGTCACAGAACTGGTTCTTATCACTGTTAAAAAGCATGGTATTCATTTAACATACATAGTGGACAATCGACACCACAATTCATATTCAAATTGCAAGATCCTGACTTGCCATTTAAACACATAGACAACAATCACCACTTCAACTCACACTATGTTGTGGCATACACAGAACCATTCGACTAAATGCAAGTGTATTTCTATGATTGTACAAGTCCAATTTTCTTTGAATCTAAACATTCAAAATGCTGGGCTAGCCATCCAATCCAACAAGGCATCAAAAGAAGGCCCGATTTTACAACACAAATTGATCAAATTGCAACAAATCCATGTTCAAAACCCGTGACATTCTCTAATGGAACAATCAATTAATATCAATAACAAACACAGTGGATAACCATGCCATAATTACCACGACTGCAACATTTCCATTTGACAATTTTAAAACATACAACCACAGTATCATTAACTCAAACTCTCATGTCGATCTATCAATCCAATACAAGGAGGCAACAACAATATTGCTAAAATTAATCAAACTGCAACAAAACCATACTTTGTAAAAACTTGTGCCCATCCTTGATGATGTAGTGGATGGAAATTCCATAGTCATCCCGATTGCAATAACCATTTGGCCATTAAAAACAAATAGTCACAACAACCATTGACTCATGGTGTAGGAACGCCACATATACCAATGCATCATGCGTGAAACATCATTAATCAATTGTAAACTAATGGCTAGTTAACATTTCAATAATCCCAATGTAAAAGACAATGACTACGTATCAACCCCAATATTCAATCAACCAATTTTAATGTTGAGCTTACCAATTTAACTATCATAATAACCAATTGTAGTGACTACAACCAAAACCATTGTCAGGATAATCAATAGGGATGGGTCAATAATAGAATATTATCGATGATGCATCACCAACTCATAACCATTGACTGTGTATCGAACATGAAATAACATGTTTTATTTATCACAACCGAGCTTTCAATAATCAAGGTTTGGCTCTATACACCAACACAGGGAGACATGGAATCGACTCTCGACATCAGGTGAGAACCTCTGAGACCAATGGAGAATGCACATGCCATACCACAAATATCTTCGCAGACATGGTGACAATCCCCATGAGAGAGTAGGTTATATACAGAGGAGCAAGGCTCCATTTGGCTTCATAACGATACGTAACATGCGTATTTTATAACCATCGTGGCTCTCCTAGACAACCAACTAACGACACTAAGGTGAAACGAAGCCGAGAAGAATCAATATGACCCACTGCACAACCATTGGTAGCATTAAATAACCCAATACGCAAGTGAATAATGCACAGTGACACAGGACATTTTAAACCCATTAAACCGCATAAAATCCAAGACTGGGTATGGTGATACAATGCGTGAAGGTAATCGTCCAGTCTAGACCAAATGAAATCGTCCACTAAACCGGAAAGGATGACATATATCCTTTATGGCTGCTAACACTTAGAACGACCCAATACACTATAACTTCAAGCATTATTGTAGAGAAATCCACCAATGATTCATTCCAGAAAAAATCACAATTTTACATAGTTTCCATACTTAAGGAAAGAAAAAACCCATACATTCAAGACAATATCTATTTCATAACCAAACCAGACTCATGGATGGAAAAAAATGACATACCTGTAATAAAAAACACTTTAAACGTGAATTGGTTGAGCGGTTCTCCCTCTGCTTGAAAGTCAGAGCATAACCACAATAACCACAGTTGAACAATATCCCGATTAGGGTGGTTTCCAGTGGAATGAGTAAGGTTGACCTGTAGTAAATGCACATTGCCTCCATCCCCATTCCATTAACTCCTTAGTATGCACCAAAAAGCTTCCCATTAACTCAATTAATTAAACCATGTATCGAAACCATCACCCACTAAAACCAATAGCACAACCCATATGAAACTTATTCCATAACATAAACCACCACTTCAAATAACTCAATCAAATCACACAACTATTAGCTTATTTCTCGGGTTAACAACAACCATTTAAATTTCAATGCATGTAGAGTAGTATATAGCATAGTTTAATTC
>SNQJ01S0114723.1:0-13171 GCA_010110895.2 Picea sitchensis
GATGATAGATGACATCGAATTGAGAGCTCCTCATGTTTACTGAAATGTTTTTATCTTGTAAGGTCACTGAAATGTTGGGGTTGTAGCATATAAGAGGTATTGAAATTTTAGAATCATGGTCCGGATATGCGAAATAAATGAAATATGGTTAATAATTCAAGACAGTGCTCTTGGAAATTTTACTGTTTCTAATAACACCTATGGTGCAATAACCTCAACTCATGGCCAACAAATTACTTTGAGTTTAGTAAATGAGGAAAGTTGTTGAATTGAAATTTATGTGGAACTGGGGTGTTCGTTGTCGGAGCCCTTCTGGTCGTGCGCCTTCTGTAAAGGAAGTAGTCGTCCTTCTTGTTATGTTGTACTTAATAGTATTCAGTTGGTTGCTTGGTCAGTTGTGTCGGGTGGGATAGAGACACCTCTTGTAGCTTAGTAGATATGTCTGTGTGTATTCTCGGTATAAGGAATCCAGTGTCGTATCAACAGTCTCGGGCTGTTTAAAGGCACATTTTCCACTCGTGGGACACCCTCTTAGCCGTATCAGTAGTCTCGGGTTGTTTAAAGGCACAATTCCACTACTGCGACTCCCTAAAAGATTTACTAGTTTTTGCCTGAGCAGTCGGCCAGGAGCCTGTCTAATCTTCTTTCGAGAAGACATAAGACTAAAATCCCTACTTTTCTGTGCAGAAATAGTAAACTCTACTGTTGGATTCTTCCATCTGTGACTATACTGTACTTAACACATGGTGTCGTTTTCGTCTTACAGCTGCTAGTTGTACGCCTTATGTTTAGGAGTGTTTATTGCTTGTTGTCACTGTGATATGTCGGTGTCATCTTGTTGTGTTCGTCTTGCTTGCATCTTGTTCTAGGTCGAGTTACTAGTTTCTGCCTGAGCAGTCGGCCAGGAGCCTGTCTAATATTCTTTTGAGAAGACATAAGACTAAACGCCCTGCTTTCCTGTGCAGAAATAGTAACCCTAACACCATGTATTCTTCCCTCTGTGTTCTTACTGTGCAACCCCAGTATGTCTTAATGTTTGTGTTGTGCACCTTATGCCTAGGGTCGTATATTGTTGCAGTTACTCGGTGTCGCTTCAGTCTTCTTGTGCTGAACCTCGTGGTTGCGTCTTGTTGGTTGTCGATTGGTGACGTAGATTCAAGTGTGTTTGTTACTTCCACATGCGCGCACACACCTTAAACAAAAAAAAAAAAAAATTGCACCTGTTCTCAGAGTTGTTGTCATAACGAGGAGGTTCGTTATAATGAATATGTGATGAACCTCCCACCATGTATTAAAGATGACCCTAACTACCCTGGGATCAAACTCGATAGAGGAACTGATGGTCAATTCAGAAGTTCCTCACTTGTGAATGCACAACCTGATTAACCACAGTGCAATGAATGCAAGTCGTGGCTCGACCGATATTATACAGACGTCCCTTTGCTCCAATATCGGATCAAGTCCTTGGAGGACCGAGTGAATGTACTAACTAAAGAGAACGACAAATTACAAGCTAATGATAGAAGGAAGAAGACCACAAGCTCTGTTGTCTTTAAAAATGTAGAGGCGGCTACTGCCATTGTCAATTCAAAAATAGCTTGATGAAAATCCCTGAATCGAAGGTATGATATTTTAAAAGTAATTTTAGGATGATTTCGTTTGTGTTTTGAATTAGCATACATGATTTTTTTTCTCAATCACATCTATTTTTTTATTTATTTAATTGGTAAAACATGATTCTGTTTATAATAATAACTAGCTACATAATCGTGAGATTCTGTAGCTAGTTATGAAAATTTGAATTGTTTTCATTTTACAACCAAAATACAATTTGAAAATCATGTATTCTTGTGCATTGACAGGTACACACGAATTTTAAAGGAGATTGGATCGACAGTGGCATCTTTGAACATGCTTTTTATTTACATAGTTTTGGATTAGGCTGTTAGTTTTAGATAGAAATAGGAATTTGGGAGATTGTATTCCCATAATTTTTGCAACAGCTTTGACAATTTCCACAAGGAATGTTTTGATCCTGTGGCCTTTATATATGTATTANAATCGTGAGATTCTGTAGTTAGTCATAAAATTTGAATTTATGTTGATTTTACAATTAAACACAATCTAAAATCATTTATTTTTGTGCATCTACAGGTACACATGAATTTCAATGGGAATTGGATCGATAATGGCATTTTAGAACATGCATTTTGTTACACATTTTTGGATTAGGTTGTTAGTCTTAGATAGAAATAGGAATCTGGGAGATTGTTCCCATATTTTTGCAAACAATTTTTGATAATTTCCACAAGGAATGTTTTATCCTGTGTCCTTTATATACTTATTATTTTTTTGTAAACAAACCATCATTGTTGGGAGAATAGAGACTATGGACTGATGATTATACAAACTCGAATGAAAGTGGATTTTTTGTACGGCTTTAGCTTCAATTTATCTTACTTTTGTTCAAGTTCTTGTGCATTTTAATCTGTAATCAAATTATTGACTACTTTAGATATCAAGATTTGTTACAGGTTGATGCGATGTGATTTAAATTCTGTCCATATTTGATGCCTCTTATTTTACTTACAACAATTGTCCTGTTTTAATTTAATAAACAGAAGGTTAACCTTCTTTGTTGAATGAATAGTTATGTACAAATCTTTGCAGAGGGATTTATCTTAATGTGATGATCTGTAAACTATAAAATTGTTGTTTCTATATCTCTTGTTTGTTCTGTCATTCGTATTCAAGAGCGTCGTTGCTTCCTGTTTACGAGAATCTTTTTGCAAAATCTGGTGTGGGTTTCCCCCATCAAATAGCCAAATTGAGTACTGTGCATAGGACAAATAGGAAACGCTACTTCAGGTCAGTTTGTTACTTGCAATTTAATAGTCAATTAATTTGAGAATTATCTGTAGTTTAGATAGATATATAGTACAGATTATTATCTTCTTCGCTTAGTTAGATAGTTGTTGTTTCATTTCTTTTTCATAAAAGTTATAAAAATCCAAAAAACAATAGCTTCACTGTCGTAAGACAATTCACAGATGATTTTGCAGATTTCAATCAAAATTTGTATTTTGTAAATACTATATATATAATCGAGATTTAATTGTATTGATAGCTGAACATTTAATAAGTAGAATTATTGTTTTATAATATTGGTTAATAAACTATATATATATATATATATATATATTAGGTTTGTATATAGTTTGCAAAAGTTGTTTTTTCACTTAGATTAGTTTCTTTAGCTTAGTTTTTCTTTCACTTCCCTAGGACTTAGATCATCCAACGGAGATGCTAAACCTGTCGGAGTAGATTAATCCAAACGTCTTGGGTTATTTAGACAACCCTGAACTGGATCCACCCCTCTAGTTGACGAGCGGTCAATTTTGCCCATCAACATGTAGGAAGTAATGATGTCAAGAAAATTACCAATGGAGGAGAATTCTTTCTAGGAAATTGTCTAGTATCATGGTTGAGCAAGAAGAAAAGTTCAATCTCTCTATCCACAACATAAGCCAAATATATTGCAACAAAAGGATGTTGCACAAAATTTCTCTGGATGAAGTAGACATTGAAGTATATCAAGGTAGAATATGACCAGCCAATCTCAATCATTTGCAACAACACAAGTGAAATCAACATTTAAAAGAATCATGTTATGCACTTAAAGATGAAGCATATTCCCATAAAATACCACTTCCTAAGAGAACAAGTATCTGAACAAAGTGTCAAACTAGCATACATTTCTACCAAAGAAGAAGTTGCAGATATTTTTACTAAACCCCTTTCCAGAGACACATTTGAATATTTCAAATAAATTCTGGGAGTGATATCCCTATTATGTCATTAGTAAATGGAAGTAGAAGGTAATGGAGAGAAACCATTTTCCATTGATGTCAAAGGGGAGAGAAGTTGTAGAAAGAGGAAAAATCGTAGACATGGGGAGTATTACAAAATTGACTAAGGGTTTACATCAATGCAAAATGGGGATATTGTTGGAAATATTGATGTCATTGATGTCAAATAAAATGGGGGACTATAGATGTCCAAGATAAATATTGCACGATGGATATTATTAGAAATATTGTTTTTGGATTTTTGATGCTCAGTTTGGATACCCTATCTTTGAAGGCATTTTTACTTTGAAGAAATAGCTCAAATAGGAGCATAGGATATATGTTTGAAAATTGTATTCTGGTACCTTTCCAACAGTATATGACACTCCCTCTAAATCCATAATAATAATGATATATGGAATATTCTATCAAGACAACCCAGCCAAAAATCACAGGTCAACCCAACCAAATTTACAAGTAGACCCCATAAGTGAACAAAAAATAACTATAAATATAGGATATATGTGCACATTTGAAAGAGAATCCAAACAATAAGAGAAAGTACAAGTGCATAGAAGAGAATTAAGGTGCACAAGAGGAGATGGGGAGTATTCTTGGGGTCTAAAGGTGTGCAAGATGAGTTTTCTTGGAGTTTCAAGGGTACCTTATGAAATAATAAGGTCTATGATGTTGCAAAGTGCATTGTTTTGAGGTTGTAATGTTGCAATTTGGAATTATATTCTAGGAATGATGCTATGAGGTTCTTTAGGGAATGAAGGCTAAATCTAACTAGGGTTTGAAGCTATGGCTGAGGTATGAATCAAGGATAGGTGTTGGAGCATGAAAGTTAAGGGTATGATGATGTTGTGAAATGCATGGGGTATGAATCGTGTAGGAGAAGTAGAAATTACTGTGTATGAATATCTTAGATTGGTACCTATAAATGTCTTATTGAGTTGGTTCTTAGCTGAGGAGATTGATGTCTTTAGTAGGTTGGTTCCTACACAATATATTATTGAGTTGGTGCTCATCTAGAGATATTGGTGTCTAAAGTAGATTAGTTCCTATGCAATTTCTTTTTGAGTTGGTGTTCAACTGAAGATATTGGTGTCTCTAGTAGGTTGGTGCCTACAAGCATTTATAAATATATTTTTTTGTGGTTTTCTCCCACAAGGGTTTCCAAATTAAATTATGTTTTCTATTATTTGATTTTATATGCCCTTATTGTTTTAAATTTGATAAATGATTAATTTATGCTAATTTAAAGTAAAAAGTATCTTATATTTATTCACCCTCCCTCTCATTATAATAATAAGTTCAACATCCATTTCTTCAACCATGGTATTCTTCCAGAGTTTACTATCATATGAATCCATTACTTCCATAATAGTTTTAGGATCATCATCAATAACGAATAAAACAAAACCAGAATGGAAATTAGGTGAAGTATACCTTTCTAGTTTCCTTCTTTCCCGAACTGATCTCCTCAAGATTGGAGTTTGAGGTTCTTCCTCTTTTGGTTCATCTTCTTCTATTGAATCATATTATTCATCCTCCAACTCAAACTGTATTTTCTTTGGTTCTTCTTTCCTTTTTTTGAATTTTTATTTGTTAATATCCTTAACCTCTCTAAATACTACATCTTGACTACAAACAATGTTCTTTTTTATAGGGTTATAAATCTTATAAAATTTTACACCATATTTATAACCAACAAAGATACATATTTAAGATTTATTATCCATCTTACTCTTATTTTCCCTTGGAACATGCACATAAGCATTACAACCAAAAAATCTCAGAAGTTTAAGAGAAGGTTTTTTACTAGTCCATGCCTCATGTAGATTTTTTTCAACCAACACTAATGTAGGTGATCAATTTATCAGGTAACATGTAGTATACACTACCCCTATGAATAATTCCTTTTAGAACATTGCACCACTAATCATACTTCTTTCCTTTTCCATCAACATCCTATTCATTCTTTTTTCAACTTCATTATATTGAGGTGTGTATGCAATGGTCTTTTTCCTTGTAATTACTTCTTCTTACAAACTTCATCAAACTCATTTCCAAAAAACTCTCCACATTTATCTATCCTCAACACCTTCATTTTTCTTCTCTATTTGGTTCTCTACAAGAGCGTTAAAGTCTTTAAATTTAATGAAAACCTCATATTTATTTCATAGGAAATAGATCTCGGTTTTATTCGAGAAATATTCCATGAGTGAAAAACAATATCACCAAATGGGAATATTACCTAATTCTATTTACCACATATATAATGTTTACAAATTGAAATCTAATGAGCAATAAGGCATACCTTCAACCATACCTTTTCCATGTAATTCTCGAAGGATATTCTCTCCAATATGCCCATCTCTTTGATGCCATAGAATTGTCTTCCCTCTAATATATTAGGGGTCTTATCTTTTTCATTGATACCCTTAGGAACAATAGTATTGTTACATACATCATAAAAAATTCTTCCCAATATCTTGAAAAAAAATCCAATCCTAACTACCCTCATCAACACCATTGATCCTTAAATCATCTTGCATGTTTCCTTTTCAAATACATTATGCATGTATGCATCACTCAAATAACTTATAGATATGAGGTTTATGGACAAATTTAGATTGTACAAAACCCCAAGGAGAGTTCTAAGTAGTAGATTGACCCTTCCACATCTTATGATTTTGGTTGTTGATTCATTTCCTAGGAAAACATGACCTCCATTATAATTTTCATATTCACAAAAATACTCCCTATGAGGAGTTATATGAAATGAATCACCTGAGTCGATCAACCATACATCACAACATGAATGTGTACTTGTATATGCCAAGTTAACATCACCTTGTTCTTCCATGGAGGTTTTAATTTTTGTGGAAGGGGAATCATCATATACCTTACCTTTATCAACATTCTTAGATCTAAAATATTTCTTATAATTCCCAACTTTACCATATTTCCATCATTTCTTTGTATATTTTCTTGGATATTTATATCTACCTATAGATTTAAATCTTTCCTTTGAAGACTTGTTTTTCTTGTCTTGGGGATGGCCTATTGTAGAAAAAACATCCTTGGCCACACCCTCCATGGAATTTCTCCTCATTTCCTATGATAACAAGGATTCAACTACATCCCCAAAATTTAATGTGTATTGAGTAGTACTACCAATTGCTACAACCAAATTATACGAAGAGTTTAGTAAAGAGAATAACAAGGTAATGCACTTATCTTCTTCCTCCATTTTAATATCAACAAAGACAATTGAGTTACTAGAGTATTGAAGGAATTTAGATTCTTTGTCATGGAGTCACCATCATCCATCCTAAGATCAAACAACTTTAAAAAACAACTTGTTTACTAGGTACCTTTATTGATACAAATTCCCTAACTTATCTCAAAACTTCTTTGCATTGTCTTCTCCAGATACATTCAACAACATTGAATCTGATATATAAAGTCAAATCACACTTCTCGTCTTTCTTTCCAACCATTCCCAATCTTATTTTGACATACCTGTAGGTTTTGTACATGGATCTATAACAACCCATTGTTCTCTCTATATAAGAAGATATCCAAAATTTATCTTTCATAACTTGAAGTTGTAGCTGTTAAAATTCTCTCTTTCTATTCTTGAATTGCTTTCCATTTTTCTTTACATAGGATTCATTGAGAAATTATCCCACTCAAGAATAGGTTTATCATAGTCCTAGATACCCTTTCTCTTCATAGAATAGAATAACTAAATTGTTATGGACCAATTCCTTGAGGATGATAAAAATTAAATGAATAAAAATTCACTTAGAGGGGGGCACTTCCTTTTACAAAATATTCAATGTACATGATGAAATGAGATGATCCTAAGACTAGGTATCATTGGTATGTATATAGGAGACAAAGGGTACATTTATAATCAAAGGGTACAATGAAGGGTTCTAGCCTACATACAAATATAACACTAGAAATGTAATAATTTAATATCTAGGGCTTAACAAGAGGTTTTATACTTAACATGTTCTTTTGTGTAGGGATTACATAAACCCTAGAAACAAGGGCATCCCCCTGAAGCAAATAACCTCAATTTGATATAAAATCAAGATTTTGGGAAAACTATTCAAGAAAAGGAATACTAAAAAATATAAAACATAATAATAACAATGGAACATTCCAATAGTATACACAATATTTACCTTGGAAACCCTTAATGAGGAAAACCAAGCTAATTGAGAACTACACATTTCTCTATATCACTGTATTAACTTCGCCATTCACAATACAATATTTAGGTATTTTACATCATCCAAAAACCTAATACATTAACCTATATTATATTACAACCCTAATTCTTTAACCTAAATTAGTTTACTAATGGGCCAAAAACCCATTGGTCAAAAAAGCAGAAAATGGACCAAAAAAAACCCAAAACTTTCTTTCAAGGGATCTGTCTTGAACCCTTTGTAATGGGGCTAATCCCCTCCTTCACTAACCCATTTGGGGGGGTGATAACACCTATAGACCTCATTTTCTATGGGGTGGAACTAAGTCTACCTATAGAGAGTACAATTCATGTCCAACATTTACACCATATTTGGGTCGGGTGCTTCATGAGATTTGGGGTACATGGTGTATGATCATCTCTTGGATGGTCCATGATGGAGTTTCACATGGGATATGGTCTATGATGGTTTTTAATATTGCATATGGATTACTCAATGGATTCTTGACCTCATTTTCATTCTTTCATTATATTTTTCCCTAGGGCATTGGATATTTTCAAATAGCTTGGTGACATTCTATGTGATGGCCACATGGAGATGGTTTCTTTCTTGTAGAATTCCCTAAATTGGAGGAGGATTAATTTTCATTGTGTAGGAGTTAATTGGGCCTTATAAAGTATGGGGTATATTGGATGCTTAATGGAGGTGATTTGACTTGTGAATGCTTGGGTTGCAACAATGTTCATGTAGGGAGGGTGGACTTAAGGGAGTACATGGATTAGGAGGTTCATTGGAGTCTTTGGAGGCCCATAGGAGGAGAATTAGACACACATTGTGGATAACCCTTACATTTGGATCCCTTATTATAGATGATATTTCCTTGGATCTTGATATGTTTACCTTTGGAGTGTAGTGCTCCACATATGTTATCCAACATGTGTTATTGTAGGTTGCTTGTGAAGAAATAGACCCACATATTTATTGGCGGCTTCCTTAACTCTCATATATATAGAGGAACAAGATATTACTTTCATTATCATCATATTCATACTCTTTTATTTGTATTTTTATTATTGGAGTAAATCATTATGGTTCACGAGGAAACCATGGGTGTTATTATGAAGAAGAGGGAGGACACCTTTGTTGTAGGATCCTTGTGAGATTGTGTGGTTTACTCTTGTAAAAAACATATTGGTGATGATCATTCATTCATTCTTGTGTAGATATTTGATCAAGAGGATAACACTACTCCTCTTTCACTTGGACCTTATTTTTCATTTTATCTCTCTCTCTCTTGGAGTCGCTAGGGTTTCTTGAGCTTCTTGGAGCATTCTAAATACTAGGGTTTGGGTTTTGTCCCTTATATATTTGAAGATTAGGGTTTTGAGATGAAAACCTAGGTTGTACTTGGTGAAGAGAATAATAAGAGGAAACACATTTCCTTGGATTACATGCTTGTGTGATGCATTCTTGTTAGATCTCCTTCGTGTGAGCTAGGGATTTCAATGTTTTCCCTAACTGGGGTTTTGGAGAGCTAGAGGAATGTACTAGCCTTGTAAGAAGGCTATGGTATGTGCATGAACTTCGTAGTTATTTTTATTAATGAAATTTCCAATACTCCAATACTTGTTTAAATTGTATATATATTTTTAACTATATATATTATTTGTGGTTTGTCATTTAAAACACTATATGTCTTGCTAATTTGACATAAGTTAAGGGAAAATGTGTTAAGTGATTTAACATTTAAATTGAAGAATCGAAGGGTAGTTTTGTTGTTGTATATACAATTGTCATAAGTGTTTTTAGATCTATTATATGCATGATAAGTTTTCCCTAGAGTAATGCAACTTATTGGAACACATTGGTATCCTTTTGTAGTAAATATATTATGTTTATTACTAAATTGGTAGAAATATTTCTGCAAATATATTTAAGAATGTATAGAATAATGGTTTATTTCTAAGAATGGATAATATGGTGATGTTACAATGAKCCTTGTGATGGTATACTTATATGCATTGATTGGTTACAAGAAGAATGGGTGTGTTCCCTTTGAACTTGCATTAGCTTAAATAATTTTATTTATTATTAGTATTCATTATATTTATATTTATGTTTRTTACATTGCCACCCTCTTAAGGAATGATTTGTCCTCAAAKCATAGTAAATATGATTCTATGTAGTTGAGCATGTTGTCTTGGTGCCATTATTTTTATCTGGCTATACAGGTTTCACTTGGTTCTTTCTTTGAGTGCTGATGATGTTACTTTGCATTATCTGCATCATATCTTGAAGTATTTTGATATAGTTGTTTAATGTACAAATTATGATTCTTGGTAACATGATTATTAGTTTCTATTGTTGTATCTTTGTCTTTGTTTCTTTCCCTTTTTTTATTAATTGTAATTCACTTTCCTTGTGATGGAAAATTTTAAACCCATTAAATTATAATGTTGTAATTGTTGGACATATTTTCATTGATGTATTGTCATTGATTTCAACAACCGATGATGCACATGAAACTTAGAAGGGAAATCACATTGCAGAAACATGATTAGGATCGAAATCCCCATGGGACAAACCAGGACCGTTGGATACGCAAGTGCCAGATCAAGGGCAGGGATTGATTGCGGAGTGCGAAGGGAGAATTAAAAAACATATTATTTCCAATCCTGCAATTATTCTAGACCGTCAGATCTCATCGATTCAAAGATCGACGACTGTGGTTGATCCACCAAAAATTGCACAACTTTAAATTGTGGAGTTTGGAAGACAGGCTAAATCACGCACAAGTTATGGTTCCGCAATACACACCTACCATCAATGGTCACCCACCAATAGATCTACGATTGGCATCAGTTCCAATACCAAATGAGAAGTTTCCATTGTAGAACTCAACAAGAATTTTAAACGTCATGCTAGTTGAGGACCTTGCAATCATCCCTGATCATTCATCTGCTCCGAGAGCATTCTCAACCGTTGGATCAAGTTGAGTGGAAGGATAGAGTAAGTGATGGACCATATATTATGGAAGTGACATACGCATGGTCAACCTGAAATTGACCACTTCGGGTAAAATCGACCGAGGGAAATGTGCCTTAAGGAATTTTAGCTGACACTAAAGTTACAAAGTAAACGTGAGTCATCCGATCTAAGGAGTACTTCCGAAAAAGTTCTGACCATTCGATATGAAGTAGATATATATGATAAGGTCTTAGATAGAGTCCCCAAGAACTTGAATTCCCGTTAGTCATCCGATGGTAGGTAACATTTTGGGAAAAAAAGAGTCATTGGATTTAAACCAAGGAAAAGAAGCATCACAGACAGATCGAGTCATCAATATAAGATCACGATCAACGAACAACATTAATTTCGGGTTAAAAATTGTGAAGAGGTTACACTTCGTTTAATCTCACTTTGGGTAAAACGAGAAGTAAGAAAGGAGAATTTAACCGAAGTTCCAAAGTCATGAACTTTTGTCAACCATCGGATCAGAGGAAGAGCAAGGAAATCCTGTCAATCGTTGATCTATTCAGAGCGCACCAAGCATGAGTGTGGTCAAATTCAACATTGACCACTCTGGCGAAAAAGGATTCAGAACATATGAATTCACCCAAAGGCCGAAGTCCTAAAGTGGACATGAGTTGCATGATCTAAGGAACATTTCAGATAATATACTGACTGTTGGATCGAGTAAAGTGGAAGGATAGGATAAGAAAATACCAAGGCCAAATCTTTGAGGTCATGAAGTGAAGACACGTAGCACACACATAAGGATATCCACATCAGTAGACCATGTTAGCAAGGACACATGGCATAATCACATGATGACAAGTGTCAAGATGAAATTAGCATTTCAGGTATGTGTAAGTCACGAATCTAAGTGACATGTGGCAGCCAATCGGCCAGTACCAAGTCATAAGTGAAGTCATCAAGTTATGTCACTCTGGGAGTTTCACCACCAACAAACACCCGAAGCATCGAAGGTCGAATTCAACTCTAACCATTGATCTACTTTGGGAGCATTCTCAACCGATCATAAAGCATAGTGGAAGGACAGCGTAAGTGGAGGTGTTAACTGAAATCAAGCAGTCACTGTTGCTTTATGACTTATTCAGTAGATAATCACTCCAGAGGAATTTCTACTCCAGAATTCAGAAGCCATGAATAGTCGAAGCTTCGAAGTAAATGAGAATTGTCCATCTCATTGTGACATTAAAACATGATCATCGATTTCGATAAGTGATCAAGAACTCTCTTGGATTAGCACCTGGTCACCACCTTCGGTCGTATGGAATAAAGAAACAAATGGTGAAAGAAGAGTCAACACTTAAATTAATAAGTTCGTGGTCTTGCGCTTATGGTCATATTTAAATGGTTTGAAGGAACTGCCTCTACAAAATTGATTTCTGCAATATTTTTAGAGACATGAAATTAAGTTAAATAAAATTGATCCTGTGATTGATTAATGAAAATCACTTTCATTAAATTGAAAAGGCTTCTCGATTATATTT
Organism: Picea sitchensis; assembly: GCA_010110895.2. Taxonomy (NCBI): domain Eukaryota; kingdom Viridiplantae; phylum Streptophyta; class Pinopsida; order Pinales; family Pinaceae; genus Picea; species Picea sitchensis. Next base: position 12,598 of record SNQJ01S0114723.1, read on the forward strand.
GAATAAAGAAAAACAAATGAGATTATTGTTAATAAAGAGGTGTGATGGTCCAAACAAAAGGACACAATTTTTCATATCTCACACCAGTTGGAAGAGTATATAAATGAGAAAGAGTAGTGAGAAGAAAGGGTCTCTGTAGTCTAGATCAGAAGATCAAAATAAAAAGTAGATTCCAAGAAGGAAAGCTGAAGATACTTATGCAGTGAGAGTGGAAGGGAGGAGCATGGAAGGATTCATATCCTTACTAAGAAAATTGTAAAATATAAGGGAGTTGGTGCTTCCTAGGGTTGGTACCCTAAATAAAAGGGAGTTGGTGCTTCCTAGGGTTGGTTCCCTAAAGATGAGGGAGTTGGTGCTTTCTAGGGTTGGTTTCCTGAAGAAGGGGATTGGTGTCTCCTAGAGTTGGTTCTCTAAAGAGGATTGGTTTCCTTCACTATTCTTTATAAAACCTTTCAATTGATGTTCAATATATTTATATAATTTATTTTTCATACAATTCATTATTGATTTATTATGGTGATCAATAAACTATAAAAAGAAATCGTTAATTGTGAAGAAAGGGTAATACTGATTC
>SNQJ01S0114723.1:14950-28283 GCA_010110895.2 Picea sitchensis
AAGAGAAACTATAACTCATTTTCTCCTTTGCAAGATTTCAATAGTGAATGCCAAAAATGCAACAACTATGGTCATAAAACAAGTGATTGTAGATTGCCAAAATATGAAAAAAAGACAAGTATTCCCCATAATAAAAAAGAATGGAGGAAAAAAGAAAACAGAGTGCAATGTAACATTATATGCGAGAAATCAAGAGTGTCAGTGGTATATAGACAATGGATGTTCCAAACACATGACTAGAGATCAAAGTAAATTTCTCAAGTTAAATAAGAAAGGAAAAGGAAAAGTAACTTTTGGAGATAATATGTCAGCCAATATACTGGGAAAAGGCACTGCTAGTTTAGGAAATAATAAAACCAAAGAAGAATATGTACTTTTGGTAGACAATCTCAAACCAAATCTTATAAGTGTAAGTCATACTTGTGATCAGGGTCACATACTTACTTTTGATTCTCATAAATGTGAAATCAGAAAAAAGGACACTGGAAAGATAGTGTCAATTGCACCAATAACATCCAATAATGTGTACATCCTCGATATAGAAGAATAAAAATGGTGTTTAAGCCAAGTAGATGAAATTTGGATATGGCATAGAAGGTTGGGACATTTAATCTTTGACAACTTGATTAAAGCCAATGAAAAATAAGTAGTTAGGGACATGCCAAAAGTGATTAAACCTTCAGATCCTATTTGTAAACATTGTCAAATAGGAAATAAAACAAGAGTTAGGTTAAAAAAAAAGGAGCATTCCACAACTAAAGAATTAGAGCTTACTCACATGGATCTATGTGGACCTACGAGAACCAAAAGCACTTATGGTGAACATCATTGTATGTTGATTGTTGATGATTACACAAGACTGACCTAGGTTTTCTTTTTAAAAGAAAAATGAGAAGGCTTTGAGAAATTTAAAACATATAAAGCTCTTGTAGAAAATGAAGCAGATATAAAAATTAAGTGTCTAAGATCAGACAATGGAGGAGAGATCACTCAATTCTATAAATACCATGGTATCAAAAGACAGTTTTCATGTCCCAGGACTCCTCAATAGAATGGAGTGGTAGAAAGGAAAAACATAATAGTTCAAGAAGCTACAATAACTATGCTAAAAGAAGCCAAACTTCCAGAAATTTTTTGGAGAGATGAAATCCACAGAACATTTCACATACTTACTAGAGCTCATTTGAGACCTAATCATGACAAAACCTTTTATGAACTATGGTTTGGGAGGCCAAGCTCTGTAAATTACTTTAGAATTTTTGGAAGTAAATGTTATATAAAGAATGATGAAGATAACCTAGGAAATTTTGACCCAAGATCTGATGAAGGAATATTCTTAGGATACTCATCAAATAAAAGGCATACAAATGTTATAATCTCAGAATACTAAAAATAGTGGAAAGTGCAAATGTAAAAATAAATGATCTAATAAAGGGCATATCCCAAGGCTTTGATAAAAAATCTCAACAAAACGATGATGATATAAAATCTCAACAAGAGGATGATGATGTAGAATCTCAACAAGAATATGATGATGAAACATAGGAAAATGAACCTCGCACTAATGAATAAGACAATGAAGAAAGACCCTTTCCAAGAGCTCCATCAAAGAGAGTTTAGAAGAATCATCCTGAAAGCTAGATCATTGGAGATAAAAGTGCAGGAGTGGAAACAAGAAGGAAACTAGCCTTTGACTCAAAACAAGTAATGCTATTCCTAATTGAACCTAAATCATTTAAATAATCTATCAAAAATAAATATTGGATAAAATCAATGAATGAATAACTAAATCAAATAGAGAAGAATCAGACTTGGGAACTAGTTCCAAGACCCATGAACAAGAATGTGATAGGAACTAAGTGGATCTTCAAGAACAAATTAAATGAAAATGGGGAAATTATGAAGAACAAATCCATATTAGTCTGCAAAGGGTATTCCCAGGTAGAAGGTATTGATTTTCAAGAAACTTTCTCTCCAGTAAAAAGAATTGAGGAAATCAGAATGTTCCTAGCATTTGCATGTTTCAGAAATTTCAAAATCTATCAAATGGATGTCAAATAAACATTCCTTAATGGAACACTAGAAGAAGAAGTCTGCGTTGATCAACCAAATGGTTTCATGTTATTAGAAAACCAGGACTATTTGTGCAAACTAAAAAAGGCTCTGCATGGTCTTAAACAAGCCCCAGGAGCATGGTTCTCTAGGCTTGATCAATATCTACAAAAACAGGGATCTAAGAGAGGGACTACTGAAAGAAACTTATATACCAAAATTGAGGATCAAAACATGACTTTTTTGGTATTATATGTAGATGAAATCATATTTGGGAGTAATCTCACTACACTAAGCAAAAAATTTGGAACCAAAATGCAAGAAGAGTTTGAAATGTCTATGCTGGGAGAACTATCATTCTTCTTAGGTTTACAAGTAAATCAAACATAAAAATGGAATATTTGTTTCTCAAACCAAATATATCAATGAAATGTTTAAGAAATTCCAAATGGAAGATAGTAAACCTATGGGTACTCCAATGGTCACTAGATGTAAACTAAGTCTAGAATATGACTCATCAAAAGTATACCAAACAATGTATAGATATATGGTTGGAAGTTTTCTTTATTCAACAACAACAAGACCTGACATCATACAGGTTGTAGGAATCGTGGGTAGATTTCAATCTGCACCTAAAGAAACCCACTTAAAAACAGTAAAAGAATATTCATATACCTTCAAGGAACCCTAGAACTAGTATTATGGTATCCAAAAGATAAATACTTCAATCTAACCACATATATTGATGTAGATTGGGCAAGTAGCATTGATGATAGGAAAAGCGCCAGTGGAGGAGCACTTTTCTTAGGAAAAATTCTGTTAGCATGGTCAAGCAAGAAACAAACATTCACATCACTCTCTACAATAGAGTCATAATACATTGTTGTTGCATCCTGTTGCACACAAGTTCTTTGGCTGAAGAAAACTCTAGAAGACATACAAATAAAACATAACGATCCTATTACTATTAACTGTGACAACATTAGTTCCATAAGTATCTCTAAAAATCCATTCATGCATTCGAAAACCAAACATATCCCAATTAAATACCATTTCCTCAGAGATTAGGTCACCCAAAAAATAGTTAAAATAGTATATCTAGACACCAAAGAACATATTGTAAACATTTTCACAAAACCTCTGCCCACGAGTATTTTTGAAAATCTCCGACGCAAATTAGGAGTAATTAAAAAAAATCATTAAAAATCGATTGGTTAGGGGGAACAACCCTTTTCCATTGATGTCAAAGGAGGAGAGTAACTTCATAGATAAAAGCTTCATCAAAGGGGGAGTTTGTATGAAGCTAGGGTGTTTCCCTCAATGAGAAAAGGGGAGATTGTTGGACATATTGCCATTGAAGTATTGTCATTGATGTCAACATTCGATGATGCCCATGAATCTCAGAAGGGAAAGCATATTGCAGAAATGTGATCAGGATCGAAATCCCCAAGGGACAAACAAGGACCGTTGGATATACAAGTGCCAGAACAAGGGTTGGATACAACTTGTTATTTCCAATCCTGCAATTAGTCTAGACCATCATATCTCATCGATTCAAATATCGACGACTGTGGTTGATCCCCCAAACATCACGTAAATTCAAATTGTGGAGTTTGGGCGTCGGGATAAACCACACACAAGTTACGGTTCTACAATCCACACCTATCTTCGATTCTCACCAACCAATAGATCTACAATTGGAATCAATTCCACTACCAAATGAGCAGTTCCCATTGTGGAACTCGATGATCGTTTTAAACGTCATGCTAATTGAGGACCTTGCAATCATCCCTAATCATTGATCTACTCCAAGAGAATTCTTGACCGTTGGATCAAGTTGAGTGGAAGGATAGAGTAATTCATGGACCATATATCATGGAAGTGACATACGCATGGTTAACCCGACAGTAACCACTTCGAGTAAAATCAACCGAAGGAAATGTGCATGAAGGAATTTTAGCTGAAGTCAAAGTTCCAAAGTAAGAGTGAGTCGTCCGATCTAAGGAGTACTTCGGAAAAATTTCTGACCATTCAATATGAAGTAGATATATATGATAAGGTCTTAGCTAGAGTCCCCAAGAACTCAAATGTCCAATAGCCATTCGATCATAGGTAACTTTTGGGAAAAAGAAGAGCCATTGGATTTAAACCAAGGAAAAGAAACATCACAGATAGATCGATCTGTCGATATAAGATAACGATCAATGAACAACATTCATTTCCTGTTAAAATTTGTGAGGAGGTGAAACGAGAAGTAAGAAAGGAAAAGTTAACCAAAGTTCTGAAGTCATGAACTTCCCTCAACCTTTGAATTAGAGGAAGAGCAGGGAAATCCTGTCAACCGTTGATCTATTCATAGTGCACCAAGGATGAGTGTGGTAAACTTCAGTGCTAGCCACTTCGGCAAAAAAGGATTCAGAACATATGATTTCACCTCAAGGCCAAAGTCTCGAAGTGGACATGAGTCGTCTAATCCGAGGAACACTTAGGATAATATACCAACTGTTGGATCGAGTAAAGTGGAAGGATAGGATAAGAAAATACCAAGGCCAAAGATTTGAATTCATGACGTGAAGACATGTAGCACACACATCAGGAGATCCATGTCAGCAGACCATGTGAACAAGGACATGTGGCACAATCAAATAATGACAAGTGTCAAGATGAAATTGTCTTTTCAGGTACATGTAAGTCACAAATCTAAGTGACACATGGAAAGCACTCAGCCAGTGGCAAGTCATAAGTGACGTCAGAAAGTTATGTCACTTTGGGAGTTTGGACTTCAGGAGTTTCACCACCAGCAAACACCCAAAGCACTGAATTCTAAAGTCAACGCTAATCGTTGATCTACTTCGGGAGCATTCTCAACCGATGATCAAGAATAGTGGAAGGATAGCATAAGTGGAGATATTAATTGATAGCAAGCGATCATCACCGATTTATGACTTATTTGACAGGTAATCACTCCAGAGGAATTGCGACTCCAAAATTTAGGAGACATGAATAGCCAAAGTTCCGAAGTAAATGAGAACTGTCCATCTCATTTTGAAATTAAAACATGATCGCTAATTCTGATAAGTGATCAAGCACTCTCTTGGATTAGCTCCTAGTCACTACCTACAGTCATACGGAATAAAGAAAAAAATGGCGAAAGAAGAGGCAATGCTTACATTAATAAGTGTGTGTTCCTACGCCTATGGTCATATGTAAATGGTTTGAAGGAAGCACCTCTACAAAATTGATTTCTGCAATATTTGCAAAGACATGAAATTAAGTTAAATGAAATCGATCCTGTGATTGATTAATGAAAATCACTATCATTAAATTGAAAAGGCTTCTCGATAATATTTGAATAAAGAAAAACAAACGAGTTTATTAGTAATAAAGAGGTGTGATGGTCCAAACAAAGGGACATAATGTTTCATAGCTCACACCAGTTGGAAGAGTATATAAATGAGAAAGAGTGGTGAGAATAAAGGGTCTCTATAGTCCAGATCAGAAGATCAAAAGCAAAATCAGATTCCAAGAAGGAAAGTTGAATATACTTATGCGGTGAGGGTGGAAGGGAGGAGCATGGAAGGATTCATATCCTTACTAATAAAATTGTAAAAGATAAGGGAGTTGGTGCCCTAAATACAAGGGAGTTGGTTCTTCCTAGGGTTGGTGATCTAAATAAGAGGGAGTCGGTGCTTCCTAGGGTTGGTTCCTTGAAGAAGGGGATTGGTGTCTCCTAGAGTTGGTGCTCTAAAGAGGATTGGTGTCCTTCACTAATATTTATAAAACCTTGTAATTGATGTTAAATATATTTATATAATTGATTTTTCATACAATTCACTATTGATTTATTATGGTGATCAATAAAATATAAAAATAAATTGTTAATTGTGAAGAAAGGGCAATATTGATTCACTCATAATTCACCATTGATCATTATGGTGATCACAAAACATGTACAATTAGTTAATTTGTGAACAGTGTAATATTGATCTACGCCCCCCCCCCCCCTCTCAGTATTCCAACAATAATTCCCTTGTCATGGTTATAAGTGGAATTGTAAAAGTTTTCCTTCCTATTTTATTGGAAATTTAACCTTATCAACCTTCCTATGATGAGGTAGGATATATTTTACATAGGGAACTTGTTGTATTTGGTCATTTTGAGTAATAGTTTCTTTTTTAGGAATGTCTTTATTTCTATGTTTTTGGATGCATGAGATTAAAGACAATGATATTTTTTTATAGTACTTCATTATCAATTGTCGGTGTTTCAATTTTAAATATATTGGGTTGACTTATTCTACCCTTACCTCTTTCATGAATTATGGTTGATTAGTTCATACTTACTAGTGGATTTTTGTAAGTTTCAGGTTTTATCATTGCCTCATATCATATTTTAGTCAGTCAATCAAGTCCTATATGATCCCTTGTCATTATTGATACCTTTTCCTTGTTGGGATTTGAATGATACCCAACAATGTTTTTGTTTCCTAGGTTTGAAGCTCCTAGTTCCTTTTTGTCATCTATTTTCAAAGATTGTAGTGACTTGTTTTCACATAGATGTGTTGGAATCCATCTCCAATCATATATAAGATAATTACTTCCCTTATTTATTAATTCTAGCCATAATTTTTGGGAATATTCTATTAATTTTCCAAGTTTGTCCCAAAATATAGTCTGAGTGGGCTTAATGGTTAAGAACATGTGTTTCTTCTTAAGAGGTCACAGGTTAAAATCTAGAGGGGGGTAGGGTATGTATACCTTCATAGACTTTACCAGTGTAATCGCTAGGCAGAGGGGGGTCCGTTGTCCCACAAACAAGTGGGTCTCATACACCAATTTGGTGTGTTGGCTTGGTCGTGACCTTAAAAATAGATTATTATTATTATTAACTTGTCATTGCTTCCCCTAATTCTTTTTGTCCACCCCCTAACTCTTTTTGCAACTTCTCTATATAATCCATAATATGTGAGGCATTATTGGTTCCATATACATAACAATAATCCTTTACTTGTAACTAATCATTATTGACCATTTTTTGGTTGGTTTTCTTTGTTGGAGTACCCAATTTTAGTTTACTTTATACACTATGTATATAGAATTAAAAGGAAAAACATGGAAATGTTGTTTATACTATAAGTTTTTAAAGAAAAAAAATTATATGTGGTGGAAGTTTTTATAAGGGATGTGACTATATGAAAATCACTTGTTGGAAATAAGGGTAGATGATTAAAAAAATGGACAGTACAAAAATTGGTGAATTTCACACAGGTGAAGGACAATGCATGTATAAAGAAGAGTGGTTTCTATATGTATGGAAGATTAATCAACTACTAAATGATAGAGTATACATAGGGCTATGGAAGCATCATAGAATAATGTATAGAAAAGGGAAAATGGTGGTTGTATAGTGGAAAAGGAAACTATCTTTAATTAATTTGTACAAATTGTGGATTTGTTTGTAGCATATGGTTTTGTATGACCTAAAAAATTGGATGTATAAATTAATTCAATGTGCAATTGTACGGATTAATTTGTGGTGGAGATTGTATGGCCAATTAGCATATGATAAGTGTAGTACAAAATTACTTGAGTGGTGCCTATAACGGTGTATGAATTTAAGCCTTGAAAATTAGCTCTGATACCAAATGTAGTAAACAAATTCTTTTTTAACACCGAATTTACAGAAATATTTATGCTAATATATGTGTGTGTGTGTGTGTGTGTGAGAGAGAGAGAGAGAGAGTAATGATTGATTGGTAAACATTGATAATATGATGATGTTACAATGAGCCTCATGATGGTATACTTATACACATTGACTAGTAAGTGGGTGTGTGCCATTTGACCTTTCATTTGTCTAATTAATATTATTTATTGTTCTTATTGTTGTTGTTGTTGTTGTTATTATTATTATTATTATTATATTTATATTTATGTTTGTTACACTTTTCTCTCAAATTGCCTAGTAGATTGGGGTTGTTAAGAATTGAAATATAGTCCATTGTTGTCTATTATTTGTGTATATTTCATAAATAGCCAAAACGTTGAAAATTCACAAGGTTAAGATCTAGGAAACCTCTAAGATAGAGGTGAAATTTTTGAATTGCATGAGGAACATCAATTCGTGGAAATTTCTATATTGTATTAGATGTTTTGTCGCTTAGATCACTCTAAGTGTAAGACAAACTTCATATTCTAGCTGAAGAATACCTAGGAAAGGTGATTGACATTGTTAAGGTTGTTGGGTGTGATTTCCTATCTTTCTTGAGATGATCACTTACACTTATGAGAGGTTTTGATAGGTTTCTCTTGTCATGAGAAGTGATGGATCTACTACATTGATAGTTGTTATGAATATATTTTCAGTAGGTGTGATGTGTAATAGGACATGTGATTGGTATATTTATTTGTTCCAAGGTCTTATAGTGATAGGAAGTAAATCTAAGTGATTATTGTATGGTATGTTTTTATTTTTATCACTTGATATTCCCAGGAGGACTTGTGATAGGTGACTGATTTGTTTCAATAGATGCTAATGTGTTTTTCACCTGTAATAAGTGGAGGAGCTTCTTTGTGTTGAAGAATTTTTAGGATGGATATGGACTTGGTCTCTCACTTGTCATTTAACACTATGTTTAGTGTTGGATGGTATATGGATAGTAGATATTTGAGACATATGACGTACGACATATCATTTTTTAACAAATTTTAGGAGAAAGGGGGAGGCATAAGTGTGGATCTTAGTGATGATGCTACTTATTATATGAGAGGAGTTGGATCCATTTCCTTTTAGATCCTTGATATGAAAAGATCTTTTAAATACTATGGTTGAGTTTTAAAACATGAGTTCATTACCATTTAAGAATATGAAGAAAGAGGAAGAATTAATGATATAACATAGCAACCATAATAAGATATACAGATCTGGAAATAAGCACAAGAATCAACAAACCATAACAACAAAAGTTGTTAACAAAGTTCGGCAATATCGCCTACATCTTCGGGCCTTTGTCTTAGTGGGTGAGGCTTTCTTATTTCTCTTCAAAGATTCAAAATTAAATCTAATAAGTCTCAAATGAATTAAAAAATGATCTAGTTGTGTTCTTCTAGATCTCAAGAACCCAACACAATCAACGACATTGAAAACAGACGAACGAAGCTCCCGGAAATGGCCCACAAAGTTGCTCTCCTCAATGGGTTCCCTGCATAAAAAAGGATTTGGATTTACAGTTCTTCAGTATTTCTCCTCTTCTGAACCTCCTCCAAGGATGCCAAAAACCTCTAGTTTATATAAGCTTGAATTTGGCAACAAAATCCCAACTTCTCCCCAAGATCTGGCCTAAAAAAGGGCTCCATATCCTCCAATAATGGCCAAAATCTCCCAAAACTAGCTGAAAAATCAAATAAAATCTTAACATATAGTTAAAAAACCCAAAAATTGGAAAATATTGGGTGCAGCCCCTTACTTATCTTCGGGCTCCAAGTCACATGGGACAAGGCCATGTTTTCATAGGCTGGCGCGCCCCTGATCGTTAGCCCCCAAAATTCAACCCATGGTCGCATGTGTGGCCATGTGTCCACAACCCTGAAATCCACGTGCCCATATCCATTGTAGCCCCTGGTTCCTAGTGCCTATTCATGCACCTTGGTCAGTGGACTAGCCCTGTCGACCAGGCGCTAACCCCACAAATCTACGTCAAACATAACCTTATAGAAAAACTTCCCGCACACCAAACATCAAAGGAGTGGGTCATATATCGAATGTAGGTGATCATGGGCTAGGCTCCAATAAATTTCACACCAAATAGTATATCAATGATTCATGTGGTAAATTTTGCGCTAGGGGCTGGGGCTAGTCCCCAACCCTTTTATCCGTCGGAATTACAATGTTTCTAATTCAAAAAATTTTAAACAAACATATGGTTAAGAAACAATGTGTGGGCGGGATAGTAAACCGACCCTGCCAAACCTCTCCCCCATGCTCGAAGGTTGCGGGTTCGACTCCTATGGATTTCATACAATTTTTCCACACTAACCAATGGAGGGGTGCCATGTGGCAGCCCATGACTGGGCCACGTGGAACCATAATAGTTTCCCTCTAACTGACACTTTTCAACATCCAATTCGTCCACCTGCCACCAAAATCTTCCCAGTCAGCATGCCACTCTTCTGCCACATCACTGTACAACCATCCATCATGTACGGTTAGCTGCCACGTCAGCACTGTACGGATTGTACAATCAACAAAAAAATTGTTTGTTTGGAAAAAATGAACATAATGCGATATATTTCTCATACCGTGTTTGTTTGAGCTCGTTCAAGTTGCATTGGGTTCGTAACAACGAGGCCTACACACAAGTCCATTTTGAAGTGATTCTGAGAATTTTTATTTTTAGGCCTGCTTGGACCCATTTTGGTTCCTAGATCCATTTTGGATCAATCCTTTAGGTGATGTTCATGAGTTTATTGATCTATTGGTTCCTGGTTTGAAGAATAATTTATTTTAGTGTCTTGTATGATAGATGTATTCTGAATAGTTTCTTTTGAGGGACAACAATGAACCATTAGTGATTGTCTCTTATCTAGTCCGAGGAATTTAGCCATAGGGGTGAGAGAGGGTGTAATTTATATGTTACATGTTGATATAGTGACACATGTACATTCCAATGAGAGGATAGAAGAGCCTTCTATATTTGAGGAGGCAGATGAAGAGTATGTATGGTGAAATTTCATAGATATGATTTTAGAGCATATTATGGATCCAATGATTGATTCCAAGATTACAATTGATGGGAGTATTGTAGAGTATAGGGATAGGGTTTTTGAATTCTCTTAGAAAAAGGGAGTTGACCATGATGTTACACTTTCTTCAAGATTCTTTTAGGATGAGGGATTTGACCTAGTTTAGGTTCTTTCAATTGTCAGAGGTTTGAGGTACATGAGAAGGATTCTCATGTTCACAAGTTGTTAATAACTTTTCATGGGTTGTTACCTATACCACGAGTTTGGGATTTTAGTATCAAGCAATTGAATTGTGTATTTTTTTATCATTTATATTTTGATAGACCTGATCCACTTGTCTTGTTCTTGTATGGAGATGTCATCACCTTTGTAGGATCTCCAAAATAACTCATGATGTTGTGTCCCAAATATTTTGACCCATGATGTAGACTTGAGATATGTTGGAGTTTAGTAGGTTACTTATGATCTAGGGTTATATTAATTTATATTCATAGGTGTTAAATGTTTTTTGGAGGTTCAAGATGCTATGATAACAACTTGTGTTGATGGATATAATGATACTTCTACAACTTACAACATTTATATTCTATCATAGTGGAAGAATGCAGTGAGTAGAGATGTGACATTTGATGAGGACATGAGGTCTTCCAATTAATAATATTATCCTCGAGTTATTGAGGAGAGATATGAGGTTTTTATTCTAAATACTTGAGATGATTTACATTCATAGGGAGACGAAGTGATACTAGGTGTGGATATTCCCTCATCTAATAATCCAACTCATAGGAAGCCAATATGGCTTACCCAACCATTACAAGAGGCACAAGAGAATGTAGGAGCACCCAAATATTTATTGAGGGTGAGTGTTCCTCCTAGGAGATATGCTAGTAACGTTGCTTTGGTTCCCTCCATCCATGAGCCTTCAAGTTATCTTGAGTAGGAGAGGTGTGATGCCTTGATGTAGGAGTGTGATGTTTGGGATACAATGGTTGATTGTGAAACTATAATAGGTACATATTTGCAAGTGGCAGGGTTGATGGATTTGTAGAGGGAGTAGATAGGTGTCAGTGAAAACATTTTTTTCATAAAGAGGGAATGCTAGATTTTAAGGTTACTCTAAAAGTGTTTACACCATGTTTGGGGGTGCTTTATGAGATTTGGGGTTCATGGTGTATAATCATCTCTTAGATGGTTCATGATATTTTTTCACATGGGATATGGAATATTGCCACACACCCAACCCCTAAGTACATTTTTAAGATATGGGGTATAATTTTTTCGCTTACCTCCGACGAATATGGTATGGAGGAATATTCCCTTTCTCTTGATGGACAATATTGATGCATGCAAGATCTCCCGAACTATAGTTATAATCCATTCAACACTTAAGGTTTACCAATCCTATTATACCTCACTCAACTCGTCAACCCATTGAATATTAACAACCACCATCAAATTGATGTTCTTAGTCAACATCAATTCGCCATGTCACCGTAGGGTGCTTTGGTTTGCTCAACTAGAGTATGACATATGTACCTCTCCTATAGTCCAATTAAAATACTTAATTAATATTTCATAGAATACTATTCTTTGGTAATTAATGACTTAAACCTCATTAAGGATAATTATTCTCCACAAAGTAATTAACTGGTAATTAATTTTTGCTTATCCTAATACTCCTGGTTCATGAATAACTGAGGTTTTACTTTCTCTTTCTCCCCCTTAGACGTAGTTTTACACTAATTCAATTTATTACTCATATGTTAATTATGACTAATTATATCATAAAAAAATGAGATTAATTTCCCCATAATATACTCAAGTTGATTAACCTTAATTAAGGTATATAATTCAATCCTTCCCCGACACACAACTCCATACCGAATTTTCACGTAATTTAACACACACACACACACACACACACACACACACACACACACACACATATTTACTGGGGAAAATGATTAACATTATTCAATTTGATATTTAATATTACAAATTTAGTCTTTTATCAATTATATTATATTATAATTCTATTTAATTCTATTATAATATGATTAAACATAGAAAATGAGTACTTAGGATTATTAATATCTATTAATACCCAAGCCTCCATACTTTGGAGAAATTCTTCATCATGCTTTTATGAACCCAAATCTCCCAAATGTATGAGTTTCAGAGAGGGTCCCACTAATATTGTAAAGTGTTACAAATATAATTATTTGTATTAATTTATAATATAATTAATTACTTTAAATGTTTATGTCGATATTTGTGCAACCATTGGTGCAAGAAATGATAGGTTCGGGCCTTCAACCTTTCGTTGCTTGTTCATTCTATTACCCCAAACATCCCAGAGTCCCGAAGTCCCAAATTTCTGGAGCTCTGGAGTCCCGAACTCCCGAAGGGTCTACACTTCACATGATTTCACATTAAATGTTAAATTAAAAATGTAAATAGGGTTTGTACTTTATAATAACTCATTTAAATATATATATATATATATATATATTATATTACACCCTTTTGGAAATTGTGCC
>SNQJ01S0114724.1:0-28166 GCA_010110895.2 Picea sitchensis
ACTATAACTCATGACTTCACACGTCCCGAGTCGCGAAACGGCGAACTCGTTTTAAATTTTCACTCAAGATAGTAACCAGGGTCAAATATTTTAACTCATGGATTAGACGGTGTCGGGGTTTCGCACCTCAGCGTTCGCTAAATTCGATTTTTTGTTTTTATAGCTCCGAGAGCCGAGAACATGAGGTTCTTTCAGGCTAACCCTGGTCAAGGTTTGTAGGCACTAAAAGGCTAGCCATGGTTAATCTGTCCTCGGCGTTTCACCACTCGGCATTATCTTTTAGAAAGTTACGGCGTCCAAAACCCCGACTCACAAAGTCGCGACGTAATTATAGCACGATTAATTAATTGACTAATCTAAGATTTTCTTCCCCCTGTTTTAGTCTTAATGATCACCATCTCGCGGTTTCGCAACTCGGCATACTAATCTCCCAGAAACTTGTCTTCGAAGTTCCGAGTCGCGATATGGTGAATAAATTGATTATAAAATTAATGACGCTCCAAATCACGATTACTGTTAATTAATCCAAAATCGTTCCTCGCAGTCTCGCGAGTTGAAGACTCAAAAGGTCAAAATAAAATCTACGATGCAGCGAACAACGATAAAGTTATTAACGTTGCTAAGTCTTGATATTTTAAAATAAAGCAAGATATGTCCCGCGCATCGAGACTTGCACGTTTTCCGAGGTAGCTATTTGCTCTCCATACTCCGACTAACTGTCAAACCACCAAAATTTATGACATTAATGGGAAGATAAGGTAAATCTATGTGTAAGATCGGATTTTTACGGCATAAGTTTATTGCTAATTTCGAATTGATAGGCTTGTTCTGAAAGGTACCGTTTTTTCAAACTATATGCAAGAAGCTACATTTCATTACACATTTTTTCATAGAATGCGGAGCTCATCGTTTCTGAGTTAACTATTGTCTGCATGTATACACAGTTCTACCGAAGGAGAGAGAAAACGCAAACTACGGCCATGGCTCCGCGGAAAGAAGCAAAGGCGAATGTCGAAGTCACGGGACAGGGCTCAGATAATGTCGCCGATACTTCACCCCGAAGTGTCGAGTCGATCCTGACTGGTCATTTGTGTCAAATGTTCTGCAAGAAGAATTGGTAGATTACTCAGATGACTCTGATGACATCGAGAAGGATAATCTACACACCAAGTACAAGATAATCGTCCAATCCGGGATGCATAGAGTAGCAACCAGGCCACGGTTGCTTCCATATTACGACATGATTCGGTGGGCGTTGGACCATGTAAACTTGCCTACCAGGATGATCATGAACAACCAACGAGTTACTATCGGGACTTTTAGGCCCGAGCATATACAAACCATGTACAAGCTACCTTTGACGTCTGAATACACATATGGTGCCAAGTTCCTGGAGGAATTCAAAGAGAAAGAGTGCACCCAGTACGACAAAACCATGCACGGTTTGATTAAAGATTGGGTTTCGTGCGCCGCGAAATTGAGAGAAAATTACCAGGGCGTGTATTCTATCGCTTCTTTGGAGCCACAGTATAAATATGTGGACATGATGACATGTCATCTATTTGGGAGAGAAGACACCTCGCATTTATACATCACGTGGGTGCCTCTCATATTTCGGGTTGCAGAAGGTTGCTCGTTTAATTGGGCAAAGATGCTCTCAGACAGTTTGGCCAACAGGGTCTCAGAGTATCGGGAGTAGAAGGCAAGTGGGAAACCGTCCTCGTTTTTCATGTCAACATATATCATGGACGCGGTATGTTCCATGACACCATTCCCTTTGATGAGTTGGGCTTGGAATCCATTCCAAGAAAAACCCGTGCATGAGTATCATGACAAACTATGGGAGAATAAAGAAGAAAAGTTCACATATGAGATTTTTAATTGGGTGATGGTGCCCCTGCATATCGCCATTTTTGGGCGTCCACCACCTCGCGTCTCGGACAACATTGAAACAGGTCTGAGTGGCATAGCGGATTGGTATGTGGATGCAGATTTTTCGTATTTCAGAGTTTTTGGGGCTTCCGTTCCCCCTCATGCGTTGCCCTTGTTCATCCTCGACAAGCTGGCCTGTCGAGAAATCGCCTGGCAAGCAGTAATTGGAGGAGTGAGCAAAGAACTCAAGGGTTACTCAAAGAAGGTATGGCCTTCTTTTCCCATTATGATGAATTCCTATTCTTTATTAGATTTCGGGCATGCCAAAGCTGAGGCTACTGCCCTGGAGGACCTAAGTTTGGTCACCATCGAAATTAAGAAACATGATCCACAGAGGGTTGTGAGCAACCATTTGGCTCATTGCGAGATCAAGAGATTTGAGCATGAAAATTCACCCTCAGACGACGTTTTTCGAGGGGCGAGATGATATGAAGAAGTGTTAGCCCGGATCTAATCATTAGCACTCGAGGACACGTCATCAGTATTAAAATTCCAGGAACATAGACGAAGATGTCTCCCTGCTGTGTTGGGAGGTTCGGCTGCTTCTGAGACAAAACAGAAGGATGTTGAATATGCTGAGGAAACAATTTCTAACACTAGAAAACACCAGGAAGGCGGATAAATGAAGAATCCCGAAGCAGAAGAGAAGACTCCGGACCCGCCAAGGGAACAGAGTGCAGAGGCTGAAGTAAAAACTCCAGGCCCACCAGGTGAACAAAAGCTGGAGACTGAAATAGAGGCTCTAGGTACGCCAAAAGATCAGAATCCCATCGGTACTCCAAAATATTTGGCAAAACAAATAGGAGAACCCATCACCTCGGTCACACCCTTGCAGTCTGCACAGGGAAATGTCGGCGAGGGATGGATATTTAATGAAGAACTGAGGCCCATTAGAGCAGAGGAACTCCCTCCAAATGAGTTCTTTTTGATAAAAAGAGGAAGGTGGTAGTGAAAAAAGAGTTCTATCAAGAAGGAGAGTCGACTGTAAAAAAATATAAAATCATGACCGATGGAAAAAATAAGAAAAGTGACCAACTTGCCACTGAAATCGCGGGAACGCTGGGAGCATATGCTTCCGATAATCAATTCTCAGTTGGGATTTTAAATAACCAACTAAAAAGGAAAAATTGCCTAATTAGGACCCTTGAGGCCATATTGGCTACAGCCGCAAAGAATGCTAAAGGTCAGGCAAGCATGGAGATAGAACAAGCCAGAGTGGCTGAAAAAAACGAAATAAAAATGCTCAAAACCAAGCTTGAGCAAGCAAAGTTGGTGATCCGAGATGGGAGAGTGCTGGAGAACCAACAGAGAAATCTGATTGAACAATTGCAGGCTCAGGCAGAAATCGCTGAGAGCAGAGAAATAGATATCAGCATATTTAAATCCCGAGCTAGTGAGATTCGGAGAAAAATATTTTTGGCACAGCAGAATTTGCTTGCCAGGATAGGAGAGATTCGGGAAAATTGTTTGTTGGTGAATCAGGTGTCCAAGAACCTGACTTCCAGGGAAAGGGAGGCCGAAGTGGCTCGGGTCTCTTTCTAGGATGCGTTAATTGCCACAAATAACAGGTTTTCGGCAGGCATTCCGGGGCTTTCCATCCCTGAACAAACCAGAGGCAATATTCTATTGAAAGATTGGGAGCATATCATTGCCCTGGGAAAGGAACAGGTCCAAAAGGTAATCCACTCTTTAGAAGAAGCTTTTAATTCCATAGATGGCAAGCTGTTGTATATTGACAGCCGAGGAGATGCAGAAGCATTGATGCAAATAAATGTGGAACAGATCTCACTCGATCTGAAGGAAAAAGATGAGAGAGATTCAGCCGACATCTCCTAGATGGATACGGTGGACATGGCCAAAATTGATAAGCACTTGCTCAAACCTAGCACGCAACTAAGTGCCCTCGACATTGTCGATGCACAAATGGGGGACAAGCTACAAAAGTTAGCCCGATAATGTTACTTCGCCGAGGCTAGCTGTCAAGCAGAGCCTTCACGACACGTATCTCAGTTTGTTGAAAAATGTATCACCTGCACCGAATTAGCGCGAAGATGAGCACCTGGCACCAAGTAAAGATAGAGCAAGAGAAAGGGAGCAATTGCGCTCCTCTCGGTTGTAACCGAATTTGTGTAACCGTAGAGATTCTAACTGATTTGTAAAGATGTATAAATATATCACAGAATGAGTTAATAAAGGATGGACCTTTTTTGTGTTGATTGTAATAGAGTTTTGCATTGGAGAAGTTATTATAAGCAAATCTGGAGATTCTCTATTCCGTCAAGACTGTGTTACAAGTTTGTTTCATTGTATTTCATGTTTCATTTCATTCCATTTGTTCATAATTGATGTGCTTTGTTATACTTTAGTACGACCACTACTATAACAAAAGGATTTTGGTTTTCTGTATTTGTTTATTGTCTTTCCTCTTCACCAGCTATCAGCGGGTGTAAGACCAATCTGCACTTTCAGAATTCTACATATATTCTTTGCTATGCCAGTTATTTTCTTACTAATTTCCTCTTCTGTTTATATGTGAGTTTTCTCTTTGATAGGAACCTTGCATTATATGCAGCTAAATGTTTCTCTTTCACATCACACCTTTATATTAAAATATAATACAGTTACGGGAAAGAGCCTTCAATTTGCATTTCTATTTTATTCCAAAAAACATAAAATTCTCTTTATTTCGACCAAATCGAGACAACATTTAATCTCTCTTTAAATCCTTTCCTACTCTTACTATTCCCCCATGACTGTCCCTGCAATAGCACAAGCTAATATCGAACCTGGACTATCGAATCAAACACATATTTCTTTAAACCTTTTTGACATAATATTGAAAACTGCTAATAAACGGGAGGAACTTGAACATTCATGGGCAGCCATTTAACAAGATATAACTACTCAGGAACAATTGGAAGCTAGACGATGCGAATGTAGAAATCTTCCCTAGTTTCTTATACCGAAGGTTGACGTTACCCTCTTACCCATCTTTCACCTACTTTCGGATGCCTTGACACTGTACTTTTTGAGCCTTAAGTACAGACTTAGGAACAACAGGTGCGATGGTGTTTTCAACGATTGACTTGAGGTCAGGGTATCACTAGTTACGGATCAAGGAGGAAGACATCCCTAAGACCGCATTTAAGATGAGGTTTGGACATTACGAGTTTACTGTTTTACCATTTGGACTAACGAACACCCCAGGGGTATTTATGAGTTTGATGAACGGGGTGTTCCGAGAGTACTTGGAAAAGTTCGTCCAAGTATTCATTGACGATATTTTGATTTACTCTCGGACGATGGAGGAGCATGATGAGCACTTGTGCTTGGTACTACAGTGTCTATGAGAGAACAAATTGTATGCGAAATTGTCTAAATGCTTGTTTTACCAATCGAAGATTCACTACTTAGGGCATGTCATCTCTAGCGAAGGTATCACGGTGGATCCAACAAAGTTTGAGGATATTATGGAATGGCCTACGCTGACGAAGGTGCCAGAAGTGCGTAGCTTCATGGGTTTAGTAGGATACTATCAACGTTTCTTCGAGGGACTTTTGAAGATAGTAAATCTGATCACGGAATTGCAAAAGAAGAACACAAATTTTGTTTGGAGCAAGAAAAGTGTGGAAGCATTTCGGAGGATCAAGGATCTGATGACAACAACACCGATAATAAAGGTTCCTAACATGTATGCGGACTTCTTGGTATGCACTGATGCATCCAAGGAAGGCTTAGGAGGAGTCTTGATGCAAGATGGTCGAATGATCGCTTACATCTCAAGGAATTTGAGAAGGTATGAGGAGAACTATGTGACAGATGATTTGGAGTTGTTAGCCATTGTATATTCCTTGAGAGTTTGGAGACACTACCTTATTGGATGAATATTTGAACTAAAAATGGATCATTGTGGACTACAACACATCTTTACGCAAAGAGACCTGAACGCGCGATAACAACGTTGGTCGAAATTGCTCAGCGAGTACGATTTTGAGATTACTTACATAAAGGGAACAATGAACAAAGTGGTTGATGCATTGAGTCGGAGACCGCATATATTTTTGGTGATGCCTCTTCAGATGAATCTACATGAAAATATTATAACTTTACAACGCGACGATGACTGGTACAAAGAGGTCAAGGATTTTATCGGAAAAAACACCATGATGGTACCAAGATTTGCAGTATTTACATTGGACAATGACAAATTATTGATATTTAACAATCAAATTTACATACTACTGAACGACGAGTTGAGGAGTTTGATCCTAAACGAGACTCATAGAGCAGTGTACATGGCTCACCTGTGGGTCACGAAGATGAGGGCAGAACTTAAACCCTTATTCTTCTAGAAAGGAATGAAGGTAGACATAGTCAAGTACATGGCCAGATGTCTAGAATGTCAGCAGGTGAAGGCTGAACAAAGACATCCAGTAGGATTACTGCAGCCACACGCTATTCCAGAATTGAAATGGGAGGTCATTTCAATGGATTTCATTGTTGGATTTCCACTGACTACAAGGAGACACGACTTGATTTTTGCGTTATTCGACACTCTGAAGAAGAGTTCTCATTTTATTCATGTACGTATGATGTATCAGGCTCCTGACATAGCTATAGTTTTCATCAATGAGACTGTGAGGCTACATGGTGTGCCTAAGAGGATTATATCCAATCGAGGATCAATTTTTATTGGGCGATTTTGGACTAGTTTCCAAGAGGCCTTGGGAACCCAACTTAACTTTAGTACTGTGTATCACCCGAAGACAGATGGGTAGACCGAACGAACAAACCAAATATTGGAAGACATGTTGCTCCTGTACATGATGGACCAACAAAAGCGTTGGGAAGAATTCTTTCCACTGGTAGAATTCGCATAAAACAATAGTTACCAAAGCCTTATTAAGATGGCACCTTTCAAGTTTATTTACGTGCGACCATGTCAAACACCTTTGAGTTGGGATCGTCTTGAAGATAGGGTCCTGGTGGGACTAGAAGTGATCGAAGAAATGGAAGATCAAATGAAAACAATAAGACAAAGGATCAAAGAAGCGCAGGATCGACAAAAGAGTTATGTTGATGCACACCGTGTCGACCATAGTTACAATGTTTGCAATCAAGTATTCTTGTAGGTATTTCGATCAAGTTTGGAAAGGATGTTGAACTCTCTCCTAGGTTTGTGGGACCTTGATGTAGACCCCCCCTGCCTCAACAAGTTCTGCACGACCTCCCGGTCTTAGGATCATTCTGATTTCTCCTCTAGCCAAAGCAGCTCCTTTAGTTCCCTGCTGGAACCTTCAACGAATTAGATCCACAAGTCCTTTATGAATCCTCCGTGACAAAAAAATTCTCCTTCGACCTCCCAGTATCTGAAACCTCGATGGGTTCGGATCTCTGCCATGTTTCCTCCTACAAACAGACGATCCTGATGCTTTTAGGATTTTGCGTACCAGGAGTTTGAAACTCTCGATACCAAAATATCTGCCTCCTCTACCTTCTGAACTCCAAACAACTGAAATGTTCAAGTTTTTCTCCAAAGGCAAGTCACGTTTCATGACTTCAGGGTTTTCACTGTGAAGTGCCTTAGTCTCTTGTCATCGGCATTCCCAAAATGCCGAACCCCGAATCTCTGAAATGCCGAAATGTTCTAGCGGCTCCTCTCCTTTTCATATGAGGATTAAACCTCATGCAAATCTTCCTGGATCTGATGGCTATCGACTATCCATGCAAGATCTGACGGTAGATGTAGCTCCTCCATGAGCATGTATTTCCTCCTTTCCCTTGCAGGATTTTCTGAAGTCTCAAAGGCCTCGGCCTTTACTTCTTCTGCGAAATCTGTATCTTTGGCTCCCATCTACATTCTTAAAGACGTTGTCCCTCCTGAGCTTTTGGGACCCTAAACTCTCTAAAGAGTTTCTCTACCTCTGCGACCTTTGCAAATATGGCTCTGTGCACAAAATGGCACTGTTCCTCCTAAGTTTTCTTTCTCTAAAACCTTGAAAGGTTTCTCAACTTCTGCACTCCTTGCAGAGTCTCTGCACACAAAGGTGCTATCTGTCCTGAGCTTGAGAACTCGAAACAAGTTCTTCCTGCGCACACTCCTTGTGCTTGACGAGCCTTCAGGTGGTTTTCTGTCTAACAGCACTTTACTTAGGTGTTGGACTGGTGCACTTCTTGCATAGGTATTTATCCTCTTTGAGCTTCAACTGCTCAGACCCTAATGGCCTCTATCCCTTTCTCTCCTTTTGGGGATGGGAATGCCCTCTGGCAATTTCCTGCTCAAGCACACCTTGCTGAGCCTGTAGGGTATTTAGTAACCCTGTGAAGGTCTTCCTCCTGACACTTTTTCTCCTTTCTGAACTCAAACAAGAGTTATTTCTATGCACACCTGCACCAACTCAATGCCCTCCTAGAAAAAATTTCCAGAATCCTCAGTGATTCTGGTTTTCTCAACGAACTCGGAATAGAGTTCTTCTCCTAATGCATCCTGTGCATTCGCTCAATTCCCTCCTAGTAGATCCTTATAGAATTATCATAAATTCTGTCTTCTCTGTGCCTTCTATGCACCTGCTCAATGCCCTCCTGGTAGAGCTTCCATAGAATGTTTAGCAGTTATGTATTCCCTGTGCTTGAATCTACACGGTCTTACCTCCAAGGTATTCAACAACCTTGAGGATTCTCCTTGAGTCAGTGACTTCAGCTGGTGCACCCTCCTGGCACATCCTTGCCCAAATTCTGTAGAATTCAGGAGTGCATCTATGCACTGGCTTTCAGAACCTGCAATGTTCTATCACACCCTCTTGGCATGAAGCCTCAAAGAACCCCAAACCTGGAGTCAAAGAACCCACAGATAAAAGAACCTATCTGTCCCTGCAAATGCATACCTAACATACATCTACAACATATAAATAACACACAAAGACATTCATAAACACATAAAGACACACAGAAACTCATGCAGGAAATCTTCTCTTTATATTAATATGAAATGCCTCCTTTACAAGGTGTTCTTGAGATCAGACTTTGACAAAGTCTTGGCTCCTTCTCTCCTCTACTCTAACTCTCACAGAGCTCTCCTATATCTCTACTCTACTTTCTCAACTACTTCTTCTCTTCTCCTACATACAAAGGATCTTTTACATGAGGGGGCTCTTCGAGCTCTTCTCTCCATCTCACCTACTCTATTCAATTACATTGAATTACATTGAATGGGTTGTCTAGTCCGAATCAAATCTAGATCCCATACTTACAACCATTAAAGGCCTTCTTTAAATACAGCCTGCTCAAAGGCATAGCTTTATGGCTCCATGGCCTTACAAACCATTAATTACCTTGATTTCAAATTCAAAATTTGAAACGAGAGGGCTCCGCCTCTCCTCCTTCATTGAATGCGCGCTGTGTTGGATGGCTGTCTTGGGAGCGATGCTCCTACATCATACTCCTCTAATGAAAAAAATTCATGAGCTCCCCAGCGCCGCTATTGAAATCCTCATGGATCCCAAACAGTTCTCTAGAGCTATCCATCTGCTCCATCTCTTTGCTGCTATTGCTACCCTGCTGTTGTTTTTGTCTCCCTTCTGCTCAGCCTTTATCTACTAGCAGTATCATGTGCTGACTTCAACATTAGCCTCCTAACCTACTCAATCTCCTCATCTAGTCACTCCCATGGCTAGCTCTGTGTATGCAGTCTCCTCGACCGCATTTCTTCTTTGCAAATGGGAAGATCATCATGATCTCCCATGTCATCCTCTTTATCCTCTGTGGAACTATGTGTCCACTCTGCTACAAAGTTCAGCTTCACAGTCCTATCACTGAGTTGCTTCTTAGCTTTTCCCTATGACAATTTGACTGTCATCTCTCCTGTTGGTATATTCACAGCTTCCTCCAGTCGCTCCTTGGGCTGGTATTCTCCTCCTGCACCTTCTTCCAACTTCATCTGTTGGATGTGCATTCTTTGCACTATCACTCTTCTCTCTAGGGATTCTAATTCTTCAAACAAATTAGCAAAGTCCATGCTGTCTGCTTCCTCCTCTGCTTTTTCTGCTGCAAGCTTCAGTGCTGTAGTCCTTTCATCTTCCTGGCTGGAAATTTTGAGCCATTCCTCGGAATGTTCTTCTTCTTGTTCTTCTGGGATAGACATTAGTGTCTCCTCCCCTTATTCCTCCATGACAGTCTCTGCTAGTTGTTGGTATTATGTTTCTTCTTCTACAACATAGACTCTTTCCTTGACTAGGCTCAATGGCAGGAATATCTGAATTCCCCCAATGATCAAAATGTCCTTCTGATCTTTTTCCTTTGTCAGCTCCTCTAGCTGACCCGAACTCAACTCCGAGTTCATGAGACTTTTACATAGCCTCACCTCTGTTCCCCTACCCACCAAGAAATCTGGAAATTTTCTACTACCTTCTTGGCATTCTATGAGATCCTTGGATCCCATCTCATTGCCCTCCTGGAAACATGAAATTTCCCTATTGTCCTCCTGACAGTCTATGAGATCCCGCAGCGATATCATCTCATTTCCCACCTAGAAATTGGAAATTTTTGTTCTACCATCTTGGTAGTCTTCGAGATCTTCCAGTGATCTCAGTTCATCCTCAGCATCACTGAGATTCCTCCCAGTCTCTAGTTCACATACCTGAACCATCTCCTCCTCATCATTCCTGAGGCTTTCAACATGCCTCATCCATCCTCTTATCAGCCTCCGTTGTCCTTTGGCCACCAATTCCCTGACTGGCCATTTTACCTTCATCCTCATGGGCCATTCATACACCCAATGTGATTTTGCATCCTGCTGCATCTGCAGTGCAAGATCCTCCATCCTTGCTCTTATCTCGAAGATCTCTTTATCCATCTCAGCTTTGTGTGGTTGTTGATGGATATTCTTTCCATCACATCTATGGCCTTCAGTAGCCATTTTCATGCCTTTTGTTTTCCCTCCTGGCAAACCTGTTGCTGTCACTCTCCAACCCTGAGTGCTTCCAGCATCCCCTATAGTCCTCTCGACTGTCTTATTGACTGTTGCGTACCTGCGAGAAATCACCACAGAGTCTCAATAATATTCCTTCATTTGATACCAAACTGATGTGTATCAGAGTACTCTTTCTCCTCTCACTTCCTTTGCCTACAATATAAAATTAGAGTCAAGATCTGATACCAAAAATGAAGCAGACCCCCCCTGCCTCAAGAGGTTCTGCACGACCTCCCGGTCTTAGGATCGTTCTGATTTCTCCTCAAGCCGAAGTGGATCCTTTAGTTCCCTGCTGGAACCTTCAATGAATCTGATCCACAGGTCCTTTACAAAAAATCCACTGGCACAAGCAATGCACCAGGTGTGAGATTTCACCTACACATGGCTTCCAAACATGATTGCGACCTTTTTCTGAAAAAAGGAAATTTCGGGTTTCATGATTTCACGAACCCTGGCGTCGAGTTCCTGACTCCTCGAACCTCTGAATGATGAAATGCTGAAATGGAGAATTTCTGGCCTATGTGACCACTTTCCCCCATGACCGCACGAGTCTTTCAGAACTTCAGGGTTTCCAACGCTGAAATACCTTGGTTCCTTGTCTTCGGGATTTCTGAAATCCCGAACCCCGGTATGCCAAAATCCTGAAATCTTGAGACCACAATGCCACTCTAACAATACGTCACGTTTTGAAACTTCGGGACTTTCAACGTCAAGTTTCTTGACTCCTTGTCCTCGGGACTTCCGAAATCTTGATCCCCGGTATGCCGAAATCTGATCTTGTCTTCGTGACCCAACACTATTCCTCGTTATGCCTTCGGGAATTCGCATTTCAGAACTTTGTGAATCTCGGCGCAACAATTCTTTTCCCTCTCGTACTCCTAGTATCCAAAGTACCGAAGTACCGAAATCCTGAAACTCCAGTCCTCCTTCTCCTTAATGAGATCAACGGCTCAAAGCCTCTCCTAATCCAATGGCTCAGATCCTTTCGGGATTATATGGGTCAAGAGTTTTAAAGTCTTACCCCTGCATCTTTCGGTAGTTGAAATACCGAAATACTCCTTTCGGGGATTTCCCCGAAACCTTGTCCGTGTGGACTTTTCGAGACTTCGGGATTTGCAATTTCGTGAATCGTCCACGACAAATGTTTTCTCCTTCGACCTCCCGGTATCCAAAACCCCGATGGGTTTAGATCTCTGCCACGTGTCCTCCTACAAACGGACGATCCCGATGCTTTCAGGATTTCACGTACCGGGAGTTTGAAACTCTCGGTACCAAAATCTCGGCCTCCTCTACCTTCCGAACTCCGAATAGCCGAAATGCTGAAGTTCTTCTCCAAAGGCAAGTTGTGTTTCGTGACTTTAGGGTTTTCACTATGAAGTGCCCCGGTCTCTTGTCATCTAGATTCCTAAAATGCCGAAACCCGAATCTCTGAAATGCCAAAATGATCTAACGACTCCTCTCCTTTCCATATGAGTATTAAACCTCATGAAACTCCTCCTGGATCAAATGGCTATCAGCTATCCACAGAAGATCTGACGGTATCTATAGATCCTCCCTAAGCATGTATTTCCTCCTTTCCCTTGCAGGATTTTTTGAAGTCTCAAAGGCCTCGGCATTTACTTCTTCTGTGAAATCTATATCTTTGGCTCCCATCTGCATTCTTAAAGATGTTATCCCTCCTAAGAGTTTGGGACCCTAAACTCTCCAAAGAGTTTCTCTGCCTCTGCGACCTTTGCAGNCAGAGAAACTCTTTGGAGAGTTTCTCTGCCTCTGCGACCTTTGCAGATATGGCTCTGTGCACAAAATGGCATTGTTCCTCCTGAGATTTCTTTCTCTGAAACCTTGAAAGGTTTCTCGACTTCTTCACTCCTTGCAGAGTCTCTGCACATAAAGGTCCTATCTATCCTGAGCTTGAGAACTTGAAACAAGTTCTTCCTGTGCGCACTCCTTGTGCTTGACGAGCCTTCAGACAGTTGTCTGTCTATCAACACTTTACTCAGGTCTTGGCCTGGTGCACTTTTTGCAAAGTTCTTTATCCTCTTTGAGCTTTAACATCTCAGACGCCAATGGCCTCTATCCCTTTCTCTCCTTTTGGGGATGGGAATTCCCTCTGGCAATTTCCTGCTCAAGCACACCTTGCTGAGCCTGTAGGGTATTTAGTAACCTTGTGAAGGTCTTCCTCCTGACATTTCTTCTCCTTTTTGAACTCAAACAAGATTTCTTTCTATGCACACCTGCACCAACTCAATGCCCTCCTGGTAGAGTTTTCTAGAATCCTCGGTGATTCTAATTTTCTCAATGAACTCGAAATAGATTTATTCTCCTAATGCATCCTGTGCATTCGCTCAATACCCTCTTGACAGAGCCTTACATAATTCTCGAAAATTATGTCTTCTCTGTGCCTTCTATGCACCTTCTCAATGCCCTCCTGGTATAGCTTCCACAGAACGTTCAACAGTTTTTTCTTCCTTGTGCTTGACTCTACACGATCTTACCTCCAAGGTATTCAACAAACTTGAGGATTCTCCTTGAGTCAGTGACTTCAGATAGTGCACCCTCCTGGGATGTCCTTGCCCAAATTCCACATAATTTAGGAGTACATATATGCACTGGCTTTCAGAACCCGCAACGTTCTGTGACACCCTCTTGGCATGAAGCCTCAAAGAACCCCAAACCTAGAGTCAAAGAACCCATAGATAGAAGAACCTAGTTGTCCCTGCAAATGCATACCTTACATCTATAGCATATAAAGAACACACAAAGACATTCATAAACACATAAAGACACACAAAAACTCATGCAGGAAATCTTCTCTTTATATTAATATGAAATGCCTCCTTTACAAGGTGTTCTTGAGCTCAAACTTTGACAAAGTCTCGGCTCCTTCTCTCCTCTACTCTAACTCTCGCAGAGCTCTCCTATATATCTACTCTACTTACTCAACTACTTCTTCTCTTCTCCTACATACAAAGCATGTTTTACATGAGGGGGCTCTTCGATCTCTTCCCTCCATCTCACCTACTCTATTCAATTACATTGAATTACATTGAATGGGTTGTCTAGCCCGAATTGGATCTAGATCCCAACCTTATAACCATTAAAGGCCTTCTTTAACTACAACCTGCTCAAAGGCATAGCTTTATGGCTCCATGGCCTTACAAAACATTAATTACATTGATTTCAAATTCAAAATTTGAAACAAGAGGGCTACGCCTCTCCTCCTTCATTGAGTGAGCATTGTGTTGGTTGGTTGTCTTGGGAGCGATTCTCCTGCATCATACCTTTCGATATTATGGAGAAGAAGGGGCTTGTGGCCTATCGACTAGTCTTGCCTAATTCTTTGAGGTGTATGCACGATGTTTTTCACATATTTGTTTTGAGACATTATATTAGTGATCCTACACATTTTATTGACATGAGTTGCTTGCATGTATCTGACGAGGGTGCGTGCACGATTGAGCCGATCCACTTCTTGGATCATCGCATTCAATAGCTACAGTGTTGAACAGTAGATCTGGTCAAGGTCTAGTGGGACAACTATAGTCCACACTTGATGACCTAAGAGGACGCATATGATATGCACCAACAGTTTCCTTTTTTGTTTGATAGATAGAATTATGATACTGTGATACACATTATTTTGGCACTTATATATTGTGAAACTTCAGGATGAAGTTTAGACCAAGAGGGGGTGTGTGTAACATCCTTCTCTTGTGCGCACTAAGAGAACTTATTCTTTGAGGACACTTGCTTGTAAGTGATATGTATTATTATACTTTTGGCCATTTGATTATGATTATGAGGCATTATGGATATGAGGATATGTCATTTTGTGTGTTTACATAGACAGGTGCTATTGACTGGGTTCTTCTTAGTGTGTAGGACTTTGGAAGTCAAGGATAAAGTGGCATTGATGAAACCCCTTGGACTCTAAATTGAGTCAAGGAGTGGACTATTGGGGTTTGAATGTTGTTGATATGACATATGTACATATGATTAGATGTTATGATGATTGGTTATTATTGGTGACCTAATTTGTTGATGATGCAGGTTGATGATAGCTTGCCGAAGAGACTCACATGTGGAGTAGAGGGGTCATGCATGACAAACAGAGACTTTGAGGGAGAGGTGTGGACATAAACCCTACCACAACCTACTAGAACTCCCACCGTGGCTCAAACTATAGGTTAACTATTACCTAGTTCGAGAAGACCCACGATGTCATGAGGGAAGACTATGACAATCACTCACGATGATTCTAAGGGGCACACAATAAGGCAGGGATTTATTCCTTAGAGGCCCTTAGTCTCCCACAATATCACCTAGTGGAGTATTGACTCCAGGGGTTTTTGATGTATACCAAGTCATTCAAGAGGTGTGTGGAACCCTTGGAGCATGTAGTGCGTCCTGAAGGGCATGTCGCACAAGGAAAACAAAAAGAGGTGAGTGACACCCTTGGAGCATGTAGTGTGTCTTGAAGGGCACGTCGTGCAAGGAAAACAGAAAAAGGCGAGTGCCACCCTTGGAGAACCTAGTGCGTCCTGAAGGGCACATCACGATTTCAACAGGTAAGTGAATAAACCTAGTCGGCCTTAAAATGAATGATGTGATAAGTAAGATTTAAAAACAATTTCCCTAATAAAAATGTCACCCAATTGAGTGAAATTAAAATCTAGGTCTAAGTAATGCATGTGGTAAAAAAAATAAAAAAAATATTAATCATAATTAAACATGTAACAAGGAGGGGGTAAGAAATTCAATTAAATTATTAAAATCAAATTTCAATGGGGGATTAAAATTTTAAAAGGGAAATGATTGTTTTTTTTTTCTACATATGCTAATTAAAATTTATTAATTAGAAAGAAAAAGGGGTAAAGGGTGGTTTTTCTACACTTGCTAATTTGATTTTTAGTTAAAAATGGAAAAGAGGGAAACTTAAAAAAATAGAAAACTAAAGGAAAAAGGGGAAACATAAAGAAAAAGTGAAACATAAGGAAAAAGATTAATGTCTGACATAGTAAGGAATCTTGCCTTTAAGAAATTTCTAATTATGAACTCAACTAGGAATTTAGTAAAGGCGTAAGTCAGTTAAAATGTATAATGGGATATTGGGACACCAAGGAGCATTTTTAGGAATGATTTTTGGTGTGTGAGGGAAACAGGAATAATTAAATAAATAATGAAATTAATTTCTGGTGCAACTAGGGGGATGTGTGACATGTGTACGGGGGATGTTTTTCTGATTAAATTAATGAAAAAGAAATTAAAAGAGAATTTGGGAAAGAAATCACTTGAAAACTTTATATAAAGAATGGAGGAGGAGGGATATGGATCTGATATTTATGCGTAACGTTACGTTGTAGAATTTTTTTCTTGACTGACTTATCTTGTGGGAGTTAGGATACCCAGCTTGGGTAATGAGTGGTAGCTCGAACTTGCAAGGTGAGCTAGGTGCTAGTTGTTCTATGGTATAGTGTGTGTGGCCCCTTTATGTCTTGGGGGGATCAGGGGGAAGAAGAGTACCCCTAGTGTTGGCTGGGAGGTACCGGTGAGGTCAAATCGATTGACAAGCATAAGCTAGTTGGAGCACACGCAGGATGGAAACTAATGATAAATCGTGTTTGGCTAAGGTACGCTAGTTTAATTGTTACTTGCAATGAATTTCAATTTACTCATGTTAGTTCTCTATGCTCATTTAAGATTTCATTTCCATGCGTTGTCTTGCACCTGATTTCCTATGGTATTGTAATCCCCTTGCTTGTTGTTTTCTGATGGATTTCCTTTAGCGAACCCAACTTCTAATTTCAGTAACTTATGTGTGTGGGTTTTATTGATTATTATGATTATAATGTGCTTTATCTTCCACTCTTATCCCTAGTTCATCAGTCCATGCCTGAGCAATCAGCTAGGAGCCGAATCGACAGTCGTCACTTCGGTGTTTATAGACCTATAGATTCTAATGCCCTGCTTTTTTGTGCATGGATGATGAGCGAAGGATCAAAATTTTCCCAGTTGTCTACCCTTACTCATATCTACGTTGATTGAGTCTTGGTAGAATGATTGTCATTGTGCCTTCTTGTGATTGAGTAATTCTACATATTTTTTATCATTCCTCTCCGCAAACAGCTTAATACTCTCTACATTTTACAGATTTTATTATGACATCGATTTACCATTTTTCTTGTCTATGAATTATCCTCTGTAAAGTCAGGGATTACCCTTTTCCTATTGACTGCGTTTGGACAATTTTTAATGTTTGATAGTAAAATTTTGGGACAACGTTTTATGATATGTATCAAGACAGTCTTTGCATATATTTAATAGATTATTACTAGCGATATCCCTTACACCATAGAAGTGATTATATATTGGGTGGTAGTGATTTTTCATTCACTATTTAGATTTAGTGATTTTATATCCACAGTTCATGTTCACAGTCTATATTCAACGATTTTATATTCACAGTTAAATGATGGGTCAACAAATGTATATTCAACGATTTTATACCTATGGTAGCTAGTTTTTATTCACATTTTATATCTAGTGATTTTATATTCACAGTTTATGTTCATAGTCTATATTCAATGATTTTATATTCATAGTTAAATGATTGGTCAAAAAATGTATATTCAACGATTTTATACCTGTGGCAACTAGTTTGTATTCACAGTTTATATTTGGCGATTTTATATTCATATTTTAAATTATGGGTCAACGTTTTGTATTCAACATTATAATACATGTGGCAACGATCCCCATTGACTGATATATAGAGCTTATTTTCAACATCAATAGCCCCAAATTTTATGAGTGACGACGAATTGATGGCTGCATTTGATAGTGTAATTGGTTGGGTGACTTTATTGCATTGTATGACTATGTATTGGCAACGATTTGTTTACTGTGGAAACGGTGGTGTTCTACAGTGTAAATGGGGGCGTATTTTCTGTCTGAATGGGTAGCGTATGTGGTGTGT
This sequence comes from Picea sitchensis, assembly GCA_010110895.2. Classification (NCBI taxonomy): domain Eukaryota; kingdom Viridiplantae; phylum Streptophyta; class Pinopsida; order Pinales; family Pinaceae; genus Picea; species Picea sitchensis. The sequence continues at coordinate 17,877 of SNQJ01S0114724.1, forward strand.
TTGTTGTGTGATTGATGGTGTTTCTATAGTGAAATGGTGGTGTTTAACGACAACGAAATTAATTATAGATTTTATAAGACAATATTATCATATTTCGCCCAATATTTATCTTATTTCTCCATCATATTCAGTCCAGTAAGGTGAATGTGCACTTGGAGATTTGAAAAACTTTTTGTTTAACACTTATATCCATTTTGGGAAAAGTTTTTAAATATGTACAAATTGTGACATGACAACTGTATTACGAAATCCATGTCATTTTAAGAAATGTTATGTTGGGTGAATTTGGGTTTTCGTGAAATTCCGTTTAGTAAAACACTAATGTTTTCAACTCATTCTATTAATTACCATTTAGAAAAACATTTCTTACAGTATCCTTCAGAACAGGAATGAGGAAAAGCTCCCCTATCCCACGATGTACAAATTTCATAAGCAATATCTTCTTCATTAGGAATTAAGCCCATGAGTACTCTTTATAATAAGTATTCACTGGTCTTTAACTTTTGATATATATATTTACACTATGTATCTTCTACGATATATATTTACATTATATATTCACACTCTATGTTGCAATTTACATGTGATATATTTATTATATAATTACACTCTGTTGTATAAATTTACCTATATACATGTTTACACTATTTCCATTATATCGTAGATTAATTCTTCCTATAATGCATTTAAATGATAACAATATAATCTATTTAACTTAGAGATATCATGTATTTAATTTACAACATTCTCACATATATTTACTAGACGGTAAATTCAATGATAGACAACAAGCTTAATTGGAGACAATGATTTGGTAGTGTTGGACAATGCCAATTTTGTTTTGACTTTATTGTAGCAATTTTCATGATTTTCTTATTGGCAAATTTTAGCGAATTCAGTAATCATTATAAAACTTGTTTTATGATTTCTTAACTAGATAGTGAACTCATCCTAAGGAAAATACTTATATTTGTTTCAGCTTTATAATTAAAGGACGACAAGGAACTTTAAGGGACAACAAATTTATATTTAAAGACTACAATTAAATGCATATTTTTTATGATAAAGGATAGCGAAATCAACCTTAGGAAACACTTATATATGTTTCAATTTGTAAAGACAATGACTTATATGGTTAAAGACATGTTCTACTTTTGTTTCAGTTTAAAAAAATAGTGATTTCCTCCTTAGGAAATTACTTATCTGATCTGGGGATTTGGAGGATAGTTGCAACAAACTATTTGTTTTAATGAAAATTATTTATTATGTACATATTGATTCTATTCCACAAGGAAATTATTCTGTCATATGAATGTCATAGTCGTCTTTTTGACCCGTCGATTGGGTTCTTGGGTCAGTCATCTTTTCTTTTGACAGTTAATTCAGTCTCCTAGCGGGTTGAAGTATTCTCGGGTTATTGGTCTAGATGGGGTATGTTGCGCTAGGATTATCGTCACGCCTATCACCTTGTGACGACACAATTCATGATGAGGGGATGATTGTGTGACCTGAGTGATAGAGGTGAATGATAACCTGGCCAGAGTCTGTGCTTCCTGAAGTGGGTGTTGTTCATTGTAACAGTCATTGGGACTTGGGTTGTAATGCCTTCATGCATTTGGTTTTGCATGCCATAGAGGTTCTATTTACTGATCGTCGAGGCTGTTGTGTTGGTATTGTGAATGTTGTCCTTATCTTGTAAGCATTTTCGTGTTTGTTTCGTGGCAGGTATTCGTTTCTTTCTTTTTGATTTACGCATTTTTCGCCCAGTTGCTCGATGTGCTAGTGTATAGAGTCATTGTTGTCTGTTGCTTGGTTAGAATTGCATGATATTCGTTGTCAGGTGGTGTGGTTTAACTGTTGTCGTTTTTTCCTTCCTACCTAAAAACAAAAAAAATATTGCACTTTTCACTTTGCTTGGAGTCGTAATGATTGGGGTTTTTACATATGGTATCAGAGCGGGTTTTGACCTACGACTTTGGATCACTACAGATTTTGTTGATTTCATTTCTAATTATAAGGTTGCTAATTAATTTGATTTGTATTCATGCAGGTAATCATGGTTAGAGGACACCGTGGAGTCAGACGACGGGGTGCTAGGGGAGGAGGAGCGATGCCTCCAGTAGCATCCACACCTTAGGGGTCTAAACCCTAGGGAGACAAACAGGTTGTTGGGTAGGCACATATAGCGGTGGTTGATGTGGTTGGGATGATGAGGTCTTTTCAGCAGATGTCTAAGGAACTGATCAGCTGTTTGGACAGAGATGAGGCCATGGCGTCATCACCCCCTGAGGGTCCACCATGCACTCCGGTGGGTATTGGTAGCATTCACTGTGAACTCGAGAAGGTCAAATTTCTCGAGTTCTTTGGTGCCCCATATGACCCATCCACCGAGGCATGGTTGGAGAATATGGAGATGTGCTTTGTACTTCACGACTATACCTCCAACATTAAGGTTCACATGGCAGTCTTTCAACTGAAGGGGAGCACTCTTCTATGGTGGAAGGCGCTTATGCCACAATTGAACATGGCCGTCAGAGACATGTCATGGGAACTGTTCGAGGAACGGTTCTGAGAGAGGTACCTATCAGAGGAATTGATTGAGCGGAAACTCAATGAGTTCAATGCCTTATGACAGGGCGGTCGTACGAGGCCCATTTTATGGAGTTTCTTCGATATGCTCTGCACCTTAATACTGAGATAATTAAGTTCAACAGTGTCTTGTTTGTCCTTAATGTCAACATATGTGAAAAGGTTAGGATTTGGATGCCTCATACCTTGCATGATGATGTCTAGAAGGCCCTCATAGCAGAGGAGGAGCTTATCAACGGGGGTCAGAGCAAGACTCCAGTGAGACCAGCAGGGCAGGTGTCATATGGTGTGCAGCAGTATCAGACACTAGATAGATATATGCCTAGATATCATGGCTTCCAGAGAGGATCCACTTTAACTACACCTTAGCGACCAAGGCCTCAACAACAGACTCCTTACCAAGGACCAAAACATCAACAATAGCGTTGACCGCAACAACAACAATTTAGGCCTGTTTTGTAGAACAGACCAGGATTCGAAGCCGGTGGGATTTTAGCTTCTACATCGAGTACCAGGATTACTAGACTAAAGAAGGGGTGTTGGACATGTGTGGAGCCACACTACCAATACAACTACCCAGTGGAGAGGACTATAACATCTATATCAGTCGGACCCACTACCGTGGGAGATTTGGGCAACACCCATTGGATTCATGTAGCAGTGAATAACCACCAGGCAGAGCACCAGTCGAATGTGCTCAAGACATTAGGTACCGTCACTGACCAAACCCTTAGTATTTTGATAGATTTTGGTGCTACCGAGAGTTTGATTCAGGTGTAGCGCTAAAAGGAATTAAGGTAAAGGCAATCAAACAAGATGAATTTAGCTTTGTAGAGATGGCTTCAAGAGCCAAACAAAAGGTTGGAGGGAAGGTTACGTGATGTACCCTTAACCTAGGAGAGTTTGTCACCAAGGAAAACCTATATGTCACGATCTTAGGATCTTATGAGATCATGATCGGTATGGACTGGTTGGAATCGTATGAGGCGATATTCAACTGTAAGATGAAATGATTGAGCTTCATCGATGATGAGGGACAGATACGCACGATTGTAGGTAAGAACTAGGGAGTGTCCCTGAGGTTCATCTCTTCCTTGTAGCTATGGAAGAGCATGCACAAGGGATTTAAGCTTTATTCAATCCTTGCATTAAATGAGAAGGGAGTAGTGAAAGGTCTAGAACACCTTCCTGTGGTGAGAGAGTTTGTGGATGTCTTCCTGGAGGAGCTACCTGGGATGTCACCGGAGAGGTAATTGGAATTTACCATAGACCTAAAATTGAGGACTGAACCAATAGTGATAATGCCTTATCGAATGTCAACCCTAGAGTTACAAGAGTTGAGAATGCAACAAAAGGAGTTGTTGGACCTGGGACTTATACGTCCAAGTGTGTTACCGTGGGGTGTGCCTATTATTTTCATATGAAAGAAGGATGGGTCGTGGAGACTCTGCATTGACTACCGTCAATGGAACAAGTAAATGATCAAGAATCGATATTCATTGCCGAGGATTGATGATTTGTTTGATCAGATGAAGGGTGATATGGTGTTTTTAAAGATCGACTTGAGATCAGGGTATCACCAGTTATGGATCAAGGAGAAATACATCACTAAGACCTCCTTTAAGATGAGGTTTGGACATTACGAGTTTATTGTTTTACCGTTTGGACTGAAGAACAACCCAGGGGTATTTATGAGTTTGATGAATGGGGTGTTCTGAGAGTACTTGGACAAGTTTGTCCAAGTATTCATTGACAATATTTTGATTTACTCTCGGACAATGGAGGATAATGAAAATCACTTGCACTTGGTACTACAGTGTCTGCGAGAGAACAAATTGTAAGGGAAATTGTCTAAATGCTCATTTTACCAATCGAAGATTCACTACTTAGGGCATGTCATCTCCGACGAAGGTATCCCCGTGAATACAACAAAGTTTGAGGCTATTATGGAATGGAATGCACCGATGAATGTCCCAAAATTGCATAGCTTCATGGGTTTAGAAGGATATTATCAATAGTTCTTTGAGGGAATTTCGAAGATAGCAAATCCGATCACGAAATTGCAGAAGAAGAATAAGAATTTTTTTTGGACTGAGAAATGCACGGAATAATTTTGGAGGCTCAAGGATTTGTTGACAACAACATCGATACTAAAGGTCCCTGACATGGACGTAGACTTCTTGGTATGCACTGACGCATCCAAGGAAGGCTTAGGTGGAGTCTTGATGCAAGACAGTTGATTGATCACTTACTTATCGAGGAAGTTGAGAAGGCATGAGGAGAACTATGTGATTCACGATTTGGAGTTGTTATCCATTGTATATGCCTTGAGATTTTGGAGACACTACCTTATTGGATGAAAATTTGAACTAAAAATGGACCACTATGGACTACAACACATCTTAACGCAAAGCGACCTGAACGCGCGACAACGGTGTTGGTCAGAATTGCTCAACGAGTAATATTTAGAGATTACTTACATAAATGGAATAGTGAACAGAGTGGATGATGCATTGATTCGGAGACTGTGCTTATTTTCGGTGATGCCTCTTCAGATGAATTTACATGAAAATATTCTAAATTTACAATGCGATGATGACTGGTACAAAGAGGTCAAGGATTTTATCAGACAAAACATCATGATGGTACCATGATTTGCATAATTTACCTTGGATGATGAGGGATTAATGAGATTTAACAATCAAATTTACATACCACTGAATGACGATTTGAGGATTTTGATCCTAAACGAGGCTCACAGAGGAGTGTACATGGGTCACCTGGGGGTCACGAAGATGAGGGTTGACCTTAAACCCTTATTCTTATAGAAAGGAATGAAGGAAGACATAGTCAACTATGTGGCCAGATGTCTAGAATGTCAACAGGTGAAGGTTGAACATAGAGTTCTAGCAGGATTACTACAACCACACATTATTCCAGAATCAAAATGGGAGGTCATTTCGATGGATTTCATTATTGGATTGCCACTGACGGCAAGGAGACACGACTCTATTTTTGTGGTAATCGACAATCTGACGAAGAGTGCTCATTTTATTCTTGTACGTATGACATATCAGGTTCTCGACATAGCTAGAGTTTTCATCAGTGAGATTGTGAGGCTATGTGGCATGCCTAAGAGGATTATATCTGATAGAGGATCGATGTTTACTGGATGATTTTGGACTAGTTTCCAAGAGGCCTTGGGAACCCAACTTAAATTTAGTACTGCGTATCACCTGGAGACAGACAGGATAACGAACGAACAAACCAAATCTTGGAAGACATGTTGTGCATGTACGTGATGGACCAACAAAATCATTGGGAAGAATTCTTTCCACTGGTAGAATTCTCATATAACAAAAGTTACCAAAACACCTTTAAGATGGCACCTTTCGAGTTTCTTTGTGGGCAACCATGTCGGATGCCTTTGAGTTGGGATCGACTTAAGGAAAGATGCTATAATGTCTTGAAGTTGTTGTTCCCATGGAATATCTAGTACCAAGACTGAGAATTGTTTCTTTTACAGATATGGATGACACTGGATCTGTTCAAGAGAGGCTCGCACAGTTGGTCAAACTTGAGGAAGATTGATTTGTTGCAGGATTCCATAAGCAAGTTCAGAAGGAAAGAGAGAATGCCTACCATGACAGGCACATCAAGCAGAAGGAATTTAGAAAGGGCGACCTAGTGTCGGTCTATGACAACAAGTTCATAAAACATCCTGGAAAGTTCAGAATGCATTGGCTAGGGCCATATGAGATCGCTTATGTTATAGAGGGAGGAGCTGCGTAATTGAAGATGTTGAATGGAGAATGGAAGGAAGGATTAGTGAATGGGAGTCGGCTGAAGTTGTACTATGACAACCAGCTACCTCACAACTCTCACTAGAAGCATGAAGAAAAGGGTCTAGGTACCAGGTGCGGTTGAAACTGGGTACCAGGCACAAAAAAGACAGTATTCACAAGGAGGAAGAGGAGGCATAAAGTAGAAAGAACACTACACAGCCTGGAGTTGAAGTAAAACAAGAAGATCATATATGAAGTGCCTCGGGACGCGTCACAGGTGAGTATTGGGGGCCTGTTGGCCCTTGGTTATGAAAGTATGCAAAGATCAATAAATAAAAGGGAGAATGTGAACTTCGCGGATAACACAGTGACTGTTATTGGGTTGAAGTGAGCAAAAGAGAAGAAAAGATGGAGAGAAGCCCAAGAAATAAATTCATTGGATGAGGATAGTGGGGATGATAGATAAGAAATAAAGAAGGATCATGGGTATGTCAGCAAGCAGAAAAATCCACCATTGGATGTTTTGGAGCACCATGCAAGAAGGAAGGAAAGATAGGCTAGCGAAGCCCTGGAAATATGGGTCAAGTTGACCTATGGTTTTAGACACCTAGGGTTTTGGACACCTAGGTTTCGGCCTAAGGCTATCGGTGAGCTATTTTAATGTATAAATAGAGGTCAAGAGGACCTGGGTTGGGTTGGTGTCAATATAGATTATCATTTTTGATGTGAATGATTATTGTATTATGAAAGAGAAGTGCTAAGTGGGGGAGCCTTCTGGTATTGTAAGATCTTCAGCTGGGTGCGAAGATCAACTCTTTATATGGGTGTGCAAGGAGGGAAGAGAAAGGGAGGAGAAGAAATAATATCTGCTAGCAAAGAGCACAGACAAGAACTGTATGCTTTACCTCAATATATTATAGCACAATTTTGTGGACGTATCCCTATAGAGAGGGTGAACCACGTATATTTTGTGTTGTGTGTGATTGGTATTTTATATTTGTCATTGATATATTGTGTTTGCATTACTACTTTAGATATGATAAGTAGATGTGCACAATAGATCTAAGTTTATAAGTGATATATGAATGTTGTGTTGTTCTTGTGCTAGATCCACTTGATATTCCCTTTGGTTGTAGGCATCTCTTTTCTGCAACCCCCTCATAACTGCTTCGGGTGAGACTTCATCTGCTTTGCAGGTGTTTCCAAAAGGGACGGTAGTTAGGGTTTTTTTGGTGCACTTTTGTAGCATTGAACCCTATGTCTGCCCATGTGCCAACAATATATATAAGAAAATATTTCATGGTTTTCTCCCATTTGGTTTTCCACGTAAATTCTGGTTTGTTTTGTATCTGATGTGATATTTTTGAATTGTACTACTTACATTATATTCTCATGATATATTGAATGCAATCATAAATGAGATATTGTTGATAAGGTTGAAGTTTATATATTGTGGTTGAAAGTGGTAAAAATTTCTTATACTAATTCATCCCCCCCCTCTCATTATTCCAACAATTGGTATCAGAATAGGTCCTTCAATAAAATAGTTTAACCATTGGAAGGTAGATCATGGATTCCACAAATAATGGAACGTTAGGATTCATGAAGTGCATAGTAAACAAAGCACCAATATTTGATGTTCATATTGGTCTGAGCTACGAGATATGGAACAATAGGATGAAACTATTTTTGTAGGAACATGGGTATGGTGTTTGGCACTCATTTTTTACAGTATACACCCATTCAATGAAACCGAAGACTATAGCCTTGAAGGAATTGAAGAGAAACAAAAAAATCGCAATGGGTTTCATCTTGGAAGGATGAATGGATCCAATAAAAGACAAAGTGGGACAATGTTCATTATCCAAAGAAATTTGGGATAAGCTACAGAATTTATACTTTAAGGAATCCCATTCTATCATAGAGCCAGAGGATGCTAATCATAATAAATAAGATGTTGAAGTAGAATGACAAGAAATATACTCTTCATTTCAAGTAGATTCAGAAGAAGAATATTGTGAAGAAGGCATGGTAAATATTGAAGTAGAATTAATCAGTGATTTAGACGATCTGATGAAAGAAAGAAGGAAGAAAAAGTCACTCAAGGAATAATTCATTGAGGTAAAGAAGGGGTCTCAAAATACCAACTCTGAGGAAGTTCAGTAGATGATTACAAAACTAAAAGTCCAAATAGAAGAATCTAGAAGGATTGAAGAAGCATGCGATAGTCAGTCAAAAGAAAAGAAGTTTTTGGAAGCTGAAATAGTAGCACAAAGAAAGGAAGTTGAAAAGAGAGAAAAGAGTTTGACTAGCCATCTCAAGGAAACATCTAAGGAGTTAAATAAGTTTGAAGTGGAATTCAATCAACAAGAAAGAATAATTGAATAAGAAATTGTCTCTTTGAAGACCAAACTTGAAGAAGCAAAGAGAGAGGAAGAAGTCATGAAGATCCAGATGATGAAGAAAGAAGAAGAATGTAAGAATCTTCAAGAAGGTTGTTACATTAAGAGTTAAAGTTGTCAAGGTCAAAAAGAACATTGAAGAGAGAGAAATCTCCACATCATCAGTAAAAAAGGATGAAGAGAAATGTTATAGGTTACTTGAAAGGAATATTGAAGAGAAGGATAAGAGTTATGCATAAGCCATCAAAGACTCTATTAAGAATGAATAGCGCAAGCCCTCAAAGGAGAAAATTCCAGAAATGAAGAAAAAACAAGAAGAAGATTACATAAGAGAAAAATATCAAAGAAGACCCTCCACTTTAAGGTATCAAAGAATCATCAATCATTATGAAGGAAAAAATGAAAGAGAAGATTGTGATCATCCAAGACACGAGTTCAGAAGGACTACATCACAAAGAATATCATTCACTCCCAGGTATGAACGTTTATTTTATGGTCATTGTTTTACTTGTATTAACTTTGGACATAAAGTTGTAGACTGCGGAGCTTATGGAAGAAATGGTCAAGAAATAAATGTTCAAGTGACCCCACACAATATTGAATGTTAAAAATGCCACAACTATGGAGATATAGCTCGTGATTGTAGAAGAATGATGGATATTTCTATGAAAGAGAACATTGATATCAAATGTAAGAATATTTGGAAAAGAAAATGAGAACAAGTAAAAGAATTAAAAATGAATTAAGGAAACCAAGAGAGGTTTGGAGTCATTTCTTCTCCAAACCTTCTGCAAGAAAAAAGAAATATGTTAGTGTTAGTAACAATTCTGGTATCGGGATTTTAAAGGGAGAGACGGCCGAGACTTTTCAAGTCTCGAAAGACCGATGGGATCCTAGCCGTTGATTTTGGCAGGACGCATGTCAGACATCAAAAGGAAAGTCGGGATTTCAGTCCATCGGAGGATCGGAGTTTCTAAAGACAGAGAGCTCTTACATGGATAAATCGCGATGCGCGATTGCCCGACTGAATCAGAGCCATCCGTCAGTCGTGGCACGTGGCGAGAGATCTTGCAGAGTTGGGGATCGGGGATATGAAAGTCCCATGCACCTGATAGTAGGAATCGTGATATCTCGATACCCGATTTCCCGACGTTGCTACGAATCATAATGGAGGACAGGTGGCAAGATTTCGAGTCGGAGAAGGCGCCGTTGACATGTCATGGCAATAAGCCATCGGGGATCGGGGAATCGCGAATCTGGAGGACGTGTGAACATTGACCTCGCAAACCCTGAAACTTCGATGGAAGGTTATACGGCCGCAGGCATGTGGTAACGGTCATTTGGACCGGGGCATAGTCAGGGGGCTAGCGCGCAAGGAGCCATCGACAATCGGAGAATCGCGACTCCCGGGCACTTATGCATCGAGGCATCAAAACCGCCGAAACCCCGATAGAGGTTCGGCTCGGGTCACATAAGAGGTGGTCACATGGATGATAATATAGCAAGGAGGGCTA